>WYDF02069455.1:0-11497 GCA_009867245.2 Adranes taylori
TGATTACCTGCTTAAACAACTATTATAATTAATTTCTGGTTGTGACATTGCAACGATATCTATTCCCCCAATATGTTATAATCTCGTCCAGAACAGTCTTCTAGATCTAATATTCTAAAACAGTCTAGGTTTGATTTCCAATGGTAAATCATTATAACACGCATATCCTGTTCGCTGCTTGCCATGAAGTATCTATAATTAATATATAGGCACTGGCCATATTATAAGCTATACATTTGCATAAATTGCGTATTTATGATTTGTTGCTAGTCAGTTAATCTTCACTGAAGTCAGGTACATTGAATGTATCTTATTACATCATTAATATATTTACCTGTTTGTATCGTCTCTAACCAGCAACTCAAAGAGACAAGTCACCGTTCATTTGTGTTTTTCGACAATCATCGAGTTGAAGGATCATTATCTTTATAGTTCAAATTCGAACTGCTTCTTATGAGAAGGATTTCCGGTTGAACCGGTTGATGAAAAGGGCGATTTCTCAAGTTCAGTTTAAAAATTAATTATGGATAAACCACATAAATTACACCATTATCGTATTTAAATTACAGTTTTAGGTTAGATTAAATAAACGTTAGCGTTTATTTTATTACTAGCGCCCTCTATGTTGATATAGGCAAAACTAAATTAACAACCCTCATAATTTCTTGTTTTCAATCAATAAAATTCTATCAAATTATAAATAGTATATTATCCAAAACTCAAAAGCTTAAGTAACATTTTCATTAATTAAGATAATAAACTATAAAATTTAGATTAAGCTGTTAGTACTTACGTAAACATCACATATTTTACAACAGACATTAGAAATAAAACAAAAATATGAGAAATAAATAATTATTAATTTTTAAAGTTTATATCTATTTCGTTGGATTATATATTTTACCATCGAAAAGAAAAAGTTCCTTATTCGTATCACTTCTTGCAATTAAATACATACGGAATGAATGATCAACACGAAAGTGGACTGTTGGTAACGGATTTGATCTCGCAGATAACAATTGTACCACAACGCCTACATTAAAAAAAATAGAAAATCTTTGAAGATAATCTTTGAAGAAAATCTTTGAAAGATAATTAAGGACTGAAAGGAATAAATCTTTGAAGTAAAGGACATTTAAAGTAGGTCCATGCATTAATTGGGGGGAGGGGAGACATTTGATTTTTTTAATTAAATTGTAATAGTCTAAGACTGTAATAGAAAGAGAAAAATAGAACAAAAAATGGCACACATTGCAAAAAACTGGATCAGGAAATAGTACAATTATTCAACAGAAAAGAAACAAACATCTCTTCAAGAATCGTGATTAGAAGTTGAAGTTACAACAGAAAAGGTAATTAAAATTCCTGTTACATGTTGTCCAGATTTACTAATCAAATCAAACATTCAACTAGGTTATCTAATCCAAACCCTGTCTATAAACAAAAAAATCGTATCGTTTATCCCAATGTCAAAGTGAAGAAGTAAGAAGACAAGTCAAAGATCTTCTAAATCAAAATATTATAAATCCATCGTGTTCACTATGGTCGTGCCCAGTCATAGATGATTCCAAGAAATTGGACCTAAGCGGTATTCCCAAATTACGTTTATGTATTGATTTTCGCTTATGTATTGACTTTAAGACTGCATTGTTGAAGGTCACAGAGAAGACGCTCTGAAAACAACACTATGAGGAACGGATGGTTAAACGATGACTGTGAGAGAGCCGTGACCGAACTAAATGAGACTAGGAGGAAAATGTTGTAGAGAAACAGAAGAGCAACCAGATCAAATTACAACAGCAAAAGAAGAGCGGTCAAGACCTTATGCAGGTTCAAAAAGCGGGAGCTTGAGAGAGGCTTAAAGAATTAAATGACTGCCATGACCAAAGAGATGTGAGGAAACTTTATAAAGAACTTAAGAAAGTTAAAAAAGAGCGGCAACCACACCTAATTGTGTGCCGCGACACTGGGGGGTAACCTAATTGGATAGTATCCTGGAAAGATGGACAGGGTACATTAGTGCAGCACTGAATCCAAGACACTCAACCTTTCGAGATGGAAGACTTTATACACGGGAACGAGCCGGAGTCCACTCGGATAGAGGTAGAAGAGGCTATAAAGAAAATGACCAATCATCGCACCGCAGCAGAAGATTTCCGGTAGTTGTGTTCAAGTTGGAGGAGCGGAACCCACCGATGAAATTCACAACCTTATTAAGACATTTGTTCAAGACAGGAAATGCCAGAGGAATGGAATATGTCAGTTATTGTACCTCTATATAAAAAGGTGATAAGACGCATTGCGGAAACTATAGAGGGATATCGCTGCTCAACGTAAGGTACAAGATATTCACTAAAGTTCTCAACGAGAGATTAAAGGTTTACACAGAAGCTTCTATCGGCGAATACCAAAGTGGGTTTAGACCTGGAAGGTTGACTACAGATCAGATGTTTACTCTAATGCAAATTCTGGACAAGTGTTAAAAATACAACGTAACGGTCCACCAGCAGGAACTTGATGCGGCAGCTCGTATGAATAACGGTGCCCCATACGAAGAGAAGAGCCAAAGAACATGGGAAACTTTCCGAACTTTTTAATATCTACAATGGTCTTAAACAAGGGGACTCATTATTAGGTATCCAGTTCAACATCACCTTGGAATCCGTCATGAGGAAATTACCAACAAACCCGGGAGGCATAATATTTAATAGAATATACCAGAGTCTCGCCTTCGCTAACCGCATGGCTATGTTAGCCGAACACTCCAGACACCTAAACGAGTACGTCCAAACCGTCGAAAACGGAGCTAAGAAAATGGGGCTACACATCAACAAGAAGAAGACAAAATATATCATAAACACTAGGAACTCAATCAGATGGTGGAACATTGACAAATTCAATGGTTACCAAAGCGTCCATGCATTCAAATATATGGGTGACATCCTAACACACGACAAGGAAGTACCCGACGAAATCAAAGCAAGAGTAGATGCCGGGAACCGGCGCTTCTTTAGCTTCCAGAAGCTACTCAAGTCTTCTCTTGGCCCTAAAAATTAAAACATTTAGTGTATAAAACCATTATCAAGCCAGTGGTCTTGTATGGCTCAGAAACCTGGACTGTCAGGAAAAAAGAGGAAAACCTACTGTGCTCCTGGGAGAGGAAAGTTCTTCGCAAGGTAGTTGGTACTGTGCACGAGAACAATGAGTGGCGAATAAGAACCAATAAAAAACTGGAAGACCCCTATCATGTCAGACATCAAGGTTACATCCAGAGTATGGGAGATCAGCAGGTGCCAAAAAAAGTTCGTAATTAAAGACCTGTAGGAAGAAGATCCGTGGGCCGCCCTAAACGTAGATGGCTGGATGATGTGGAGGAGAACCTTTGCATGATAGGAGTTCGAAACTGGAGACAATTGGCTAGCCGGAAAGACTACTGGCGAAAATCTGTAGTAGACAAGTCCCGAGTTCTTAATGGACTGTAGCGCCATCAAAGTAAATGAAGTATTGATTTTCGTTTACTGAACAACCAGACGATTGAGGATAAGTATCCAATTCCTATGGAGTCTGACGTCCTGGACAAATTAGCCAGTTCTTAATACTATAGGACACTTGATCTTGCCACAGGTTACACACCAAATCGAAATGTTATCTGAAGACATGGAAAAAACAGCTCTCAGTACCGAATTTGGTCATTTTGAAATTGCAGAATGCCATTTGGTCTTAAAAATGCCTCTGTTATATCTCAGAGGTATCAAAAAAGAAAAAAATGTTTCACTTATCTTGACGACATCATTATTTTATCTGAATCTTTAACTGAACATATATGAAGACTTCGAGAAGTTTTGGATAGGTTACGACAGACAAATCTTAAGATCCAGCTTGATAGAAGTGATTTTTGTTAAAAAAGAAGTTACATATGTAGGTCTTGTGGAGTCAAACCCAATCCTTATAAGATTATACCTATAAAGGAATTATAATTGTTCGAAGTGGTACAAACGTGTAAAAGGATTGTTGCTTTAAAGATTCGGAAAAAAAATCGCAAAAGTAGTAAGAGTTGTAAATTGTATTTTTTGCAGTTCACTGGAGCCTTGCTTTGGACGACACCTTGCCTTGCTTTGGACGACAACCTCAGCCAAACTGATTTCAATAGTTGTAGGCATACAAAATTTCATTCCATTCTAAGAATTACTTCTTCCAGGATGGGGCCCAAATATTTTCCATGGCAGACCCTTTTCCATCAATGTGGCAACAGAAACAATTAATGCAGAAGTATACATTAATGAGTAAATGTTTGATTCAGTTATGCCTTAAAATATAAAGATTCTTTCAATGTTTCACAGTGTGGTGTCACATAAAATATTATGAAGGACATTCTGAATACGTCACTGGGAAGAAAAACAAAAGATACGTTTTATTTTATAAGACATTAATTTTGAAAAAGGATATCAGCTTAAAATATTTAAAATTTATTCACATCAGTTACTAAAGTTGGGTTTTCGTTTACTTCAAAATTTACAAGTTTTATTCGTTTCAGTCCTTTTATAATGCTATAACATGGCGCAGCTGCTAGGATAAGATAAAAGCCAAAACGCAACATGCAATGGAAGAATAAATGTATATAAAGTAAAGATAAAGACTTCAAATTTCAAGAGCTTTAAGCATTTAAAGATAGCTAGAACATATTAGGAATAACGCAATACTGAGTGACTTTCAAGATAATGTTCGTAGATCTTATAAAATAAAAAATATTTGCTCTTATAACTTTTTCAATATCTAGTAATGTTTAAAAGAATTTGTATTCAGGGTGGTACTTTTTAATGGTCCGTATTGAAATCTCCTAAAGTAGCAGAGATACAAACATGTTTAAACAGGAAAAAAATGTAGATAATTAAGAAACAAACCAATAACGAAAATCAACATTCAAAGTTACAGAGTCGTAGTTGAAATATTTAGAAACTATAAAATTTTGTAATGTTCTAAAAATTTACGATAATATTAAAAAACATGACAGGAACTTTTTTGTTGTACAGTTTATCTTTTTGAGTTCATGATTTTAGTGTTAACTAATAATTTAGTGTGGTATTTAAAAACAAAGTAATTTTCGATTCTAATATATCAATGGAGTAAAAAATGCCTTATATTTAGTGTGCAAAAAGTAAATAGAAAAATTAATAAATACAACGGTATTATGCAAATATGATTTAATTAAAATAATTTTATTAAAAATTTCTAAGCATTTATTGGAAAATTTCGTGATGCCTACACGTACGCTGTAAATAGTACACGCTTATATTTTAGACTCTTAAAGATACAAGTACGTACTAATCTTGAAACATATTTAATAACACACTGCATGATACAAACTTGTATCATACTTAAAGTATGCCATTTGTAAGGTTTTGTTGATTTCAAGATTGTACTTATTTAAGAGATATATGTAAACGAGATATATGTAAAACTAGATTACAAGTCATTTGCTCTTCTTGTTAGAAGTCAAATCTAAATTAGCTTTAAGGTGCTTTTGTGGAACCTTTTTTCAGTACTTTATTCTGACTTGACATTCCCATTGTTTGTCTCGTTCCTGTGGTTTTCAACTTCCTACGGTTAGACCACATGAAGGTTTGGGATGATATATCAAACACTTCATTGCCCTTTGTCCAGTTAGCTCTCAATCCCTGCATGTGCCTACCATAACTTAAGATGATTATGTTTTGCTAGTTCCTTCGGGTGTGTTAATACGTTCCACAGTAGCTTGGACTTACAGATTTTAGTCTGGTGCTGCTTTACTGTCAGTGACTATATTGACAAATATCACTGGCTAAAATGTGTGTATAAAGTGGAGTCACCGTTTTACATTTTAGGCTCCTGATCCACAACTGTCTAGTTTTGATCCATCTGAGTACACTTTTCAACGCACCCTTCCAATAGAAAGGCACCTTTTTCCAGGTGCTCCTGAGAGGAATAACAACTTCAAATGCTTGTTCAAACTTAAACCTTAGTGGCTTTTAATTCTGTGTACAGCCGGTGGGTTCTATTATCGCTGCGAGCTCTTTAAGGACCTTTAAATGTCTTATGAGGTTGCCAGATTTCAGTATTCTTCTGGCAATAGTTGTGGCTTGCATCAGAGCCTCCCTTTTCACAAATGGGAAGCAGTCCAATCAGTGCTTTTAACCCAAGCTGTAGGACTAATAGACATTGCCCAGTTGTGCTCAGAAATGTAGTTCTATACCTTGTTCTGTTCGAATTTAGGCCACCAAATCATAGATCCATATTAGGCCTTACAATTGCTGCATAGGCCTAGTAAATCATTTAAGGCTCCGGAGGCCTTTTGCTGTATCTTTTGCAAATGAAGTTCTAGGTCAATTTGTTCCAAATGTTTGACCCCCCCCCCCATTTTGTTGTAGTTATTATTTTCCAGATGAGTCCAGAAATTTAGATTACCACATTAGTGCTCATTAGCTCTAAAACAAAGGGATAATTAGTTAGTTTTCTTAGTTAGAGTTAGATTAGATATTTCCTTAGTATTCTGAAACGATTTTTAGAGGTACCTGAGTCTCTAATACGTACCATCCAATGAAAACCCTGTATCATTTAAAAACTATATATACATGACATGAACATAATGTAAAGTACATGAAATATATCATATATTAGACTACTTAGATTAAAAGAAACACAAAGTACATTAATTTTTTGACAGTTTATTAGTTCAAAATATAAATCTTAAATAATGAACAAACTTAAATAATGTAAAGTATATACCTGATATTAAATCAATTGTAATAATACTTTGTAATTCCATTGTTTTGAACAAGTGTCTTTAATACATTAATTTAAAATAACGTCAAATTCAGCTAATAAATAGAGCGCTAATTGTTGGGGTTCTGTTGCGATTGAAATCACGAGCAAATTTTTGTACAATTATTACAATTATTTTGTTAAAATATTCAGTAACTAATTAATAAAGATTTATATGAAACACTTAAAAGTCGTAGTTCTCCAAAAACTCTGTGATATACGAAATCTTTATCCATTTGATGTTTCGGAGAAATAATTACCCCTTCATCAGAACTAAGTATAGAATTCAAACTTTCCTAAATAAACTAATATTTTTAAACAAAACTAATATGGAAAACCAACATGAAATGTCTGTCTTTCACAAGTATTTACTATCATTTATGCAAAATTGTAATTTGGAATCAATTACGACGTTTAGTTAAGCAATTATAGTACTTCAACTAATTACCAACAAAATAGGAGGTAAAATATTAGGAAGACCTGGAACTAGGTTCCAAACAAAAGGCTGCCGGAGTCTTAAATGAGTCACTGAGCCTATGCAGCAATTGTTAAGATCTTTTATGAACCTCTGGTCTAGTGGCCTAAAATGGAGCAGAAAAAGGCTCTGAGCTTACTACAAAAACTACAAAGAATTGCATAGGTGAGCATAACTGTGCAATGTCTACTAGTTCTACAGCTGCGTTAGAAGCACTGATTAGACTACTTCCAACTTACTTATTTGAGAAAAGAGAAGCTCTGATGCAAGCCACAATTATTGCTAGGACAACAAAACGGAAATCATCAAACTTTTAAAGAACGTTAGAGAGCCCGGAGCAGTAAAACTCACTGGCTATACGTAGAATTCAACTTGAACAACCATTTGAATTCCTCTCGGGGCCCATCGGGGAAAAGGAGGTATTGATTCAGAATAGTTAGTTGAAATGGTACACAGAGAAGTCAAAACTAGACACTGGTGGATCAGGAGCCCAATAAGTAAAACGGTGACTCCACTGTATACACAGATTTCTGCCTTACAGACTGAAATTTTAGCCATTGACATTTGAGTCCTAGAGATCATGCATAAAGGTCAATATAGACAGTGACAGTCAAGAGCACCAGGTCAAAACCTGTAAGTCCAAGCTACTGTGGGACTGATTAACACACCTGAAAAACTGGCATATCTTGACCATCTTAAGTTACTAGGGCACTAGTAAATGTAGGTACTGAGGGCTAGCTAGACAAAGGACAATAAAGAATTTGATAGATTATCCCAAACCTTTCTTTGCTCTAATCATAAGAAGTGGAAAACCACAAGAAGTAGAGAACAATGGGAACATGAGAACAATGGGAACATGAAGCCAGCATAAAACACTGAAAACAGGTTCCTGACAAAAGCACGTTAAGGACATTATAGATTTGACATCTGACAAAAGGACCAAATTACTCAGCTTCACTAAAAAGGAACTCTCGATATATACGAATTATATTACAAGGCTTTGTCTTTTAAATTATCACATGCATAAAATTGCTAATGTTGAGAACCTAACATGCCGATTCTCCAATAGATGCAGAAACGAGAAAATATATTATATGTGAATGTCCTGCAACATCAAGTTGCAGACTAAAGACACCGGGGGGAACACCATCCAAAAGCAGTTCTAAGGTTTTTCAGAGCACTGAAATTGCTTTAAAACGACAAGAAAGGACAGGCTACAAAAGATATATTAGATCGAGGTCCTTTGCCACCCTAATTACTACTAATGGGGTAATCTTAAGCACAACAAAATGGGTGGTCAAACATTTGGAACAACTTGATATTGGACTCTTATTTGCAAAAGATACATGATGAAGTCTATTAATGCGTACAACCAAAAATGAGTCACTGGACCTATGCAGCAATTTTTAAGACCTATTATGAAGCTCTGGTCTGGTGGCGTTCAGTGGAGCGAAAAAGATTCCGAGCTCACTACCAAAAACTGCATGCTTGAGTATAACGGAGTAATGTCTACTAGTCATACAGCTACATTATAAGCCCTGATTGAACTGTTGTCCATTCACTTATTTGTGAAAATGGAGAATCGGATGCAAACCACAACTATTGCCAATATACCGAATCTGAAATCCGGTAACCCCTTAAAGATACTAATAGAGCCTGGAGCGGTAGAATTCGCTCTAAGTAGAGAGATACACCACTAAAGTTCAACTTAGAACAATCATTCCAAGTTGTTATTCCTCTCATGATCATCTGGGAAAATGAGCCTTTGTCCGTTAAAATGGTACACAGATGGATCAAAACTAGACAGTGGTACATCAGAAACCCAAAATGTAAAAGGGTGACTTTACCGTATACACACATCAATACCTTACAGACAGGAATTTTAGTTATTGATATTTGTGCTTTAGAGATCATGCCCAAAGCTACTGTGGGACTGATTAACCTGAAGGAACTAGCAAAACATAATCATCTTAAGTTGTGGTGGGCTCCAGAACATGTATGGATTGAGAGCTACCTACATAAAGGCCAATAAACAATTTGATAGATCATTCCAAACCTTTCTGTAATCTAACCATAGGAAGTGAAAAACCATACGAAGTAGAGAACAAGATTGACAAAAGGCTCCATGAAAACCGGAAGAAAGGCTCCACGACAAAATCATGTTAAAGACATTACAGACTTGACATCTAACATTTGGACCAAATTACGCAGACTCGCTAAAAAGGAACTCTCTATGTACTCAAATTATATTACAAGGCTTTGTATCCTAAATTATCACATGCATAAAATGGGTAAGGTTGAGAATCTACAATGTCGATTCTCAAAAACAGATTCAGAAACGACAAAATACATTATGTGTGAATGTCCTGTAACATCAAATTGCAGAGTCAAGACTCCGAGAACTCCACCTGAAAGCAGTCCAAAGGTTTTTCAGGAAACTGAGACTGCTTTAAAACGAGAACTCAGCCGGCAAATAATAAACACAACAAAATCGGCGTCAATCATTTGGAACAAATTGACCTGGAACTCTTATTTGCAAAAGATACAGGAAAAAGCCGGCAGAGCTTTAAAAGCCTACAACCAAAAATGAGTCACTGGGCCTATGCAGCAATTGTTAAGACCTACTATGAAGCTCTAGCCTGATGGCCTAAAGTGGAGCAAAAAAAGGTCCTGAAATTACTACAAAAAACAACAAAGAACTGCATGTCTGAGCATAAATGGCCAATGTTTACTAGTCATATAGCTGCGTTAGAAGCACTGATAGGATTGCTATCTATACATTTATTTATGAAAAGGTATAATCTGATGCAAGCCACAACTATTGCATTACAACGAAACTGGAGTAGAAGGATACGCCTACTCCGTAGAAGGATACGCCACTAAAGTTCAACTTAGAAGACACATTTGTAGTTGTTATTCTTCTCAGGAGCATCTGGGAAAATGAGCCTTTATACGTTGAAATGGTACACAGATGGATCAAAACTAAACAATGGTGTATCAGGAGCCCAAAATGTAAAGCCGTGCCTCTACTGTGTACACACATCACTACCTTACAAAATTTTAGTTATTGATATTTGTGCTTTAGAGATCCTAAACCTGAAGGAACTAACAAAATATAACCATATTAAGTTATGGTGGGGACCAGCACATGTAGGGATTGAGAGCTACCTAGACAAAGATCATTTGATAGATCATCTCAAACCTTCCTGTGGTTTAACCATAGTAAGCGGAAAACCATAGGGAAGTAGAGAACAAGACTGACAAAAGGCTCCATGAAATACTGAAACAAGGTCTCATTACAAAAGCATGTTAAAGACAATCTAGACTTGACCTCTGACATATGGACCAAATTAGGTAGTCTCACTAAAAAGGAACTTTCTATGTACACGAATTATATTTCAAGATTTTGTCTCCTAAATTATCATATGCATAAAATTGGTAAGATTGAGAACCCATCATGCCGTCTTATGATTTTTAAGGGAATTCAGTTAAGTAAAATCGGACTTAAGAGCGTTTATTCAAATCACGATTTCCACTCTCCTTCACATCATATATGATATACTAGAAAAAAAATTTAAGCAAATATATGCGAAATTTTTTAAAAATTTATATTTTTAAAAACTTTACCTTGGTAAATTTTGTATAAAATAAGTATTTTACTTTTTTGTGCTTACTTACACCATCTAGCGGTCGTCCTACTACTCTCTAAATAATTCCCACAATTATCTCTTGGCTACTTTAATCATTGAATTTTTTTTCTGAAACGTATTGTGAACGGTTCTTGAGATATGGCCGTGAGCCATTCTTAATGGATCATCCAGTACAAAAATACAAGTACGTACTATACATTTGCTTTATATACAGCCACACGCACAGTCCATTTCATTTAACCTAAAAGTTTAGTACGTACTTGTATCTTAATTTTTGGGAAAGTAATTGAAATAGTCTATAAGAGTGCATTACTTATAGTCATTACTTTATTTTTATTTGAATTTGACTTTATTTGAGTTTTAAGGCCATAAATGTAATTAGAACCTCATGTGATAAAATAATTTACGAAATAATACAATTATAATTTAAATATTACGTATAATTAATGACAAAAAGAAAATTATGTAAATTAATAATAAGGCTAATAAAATATTTATTTTATATAAAAATATCTTAAAATTTAAATTATTATTATAATAAATAGTTTAGAAAGCATTAAATTTTCAACTTAAG
>WYDF02069466.1:0-11495 GCA_009867245.2 Adranes taylori
CCGAAATATATCGCGAAAAATACGAGTTTGGACACTTTAGTGAATTGATACGTAATAAATTAACTTAATAATACAATATGGATCACGTTATAAAAACAATTTTCTATATATATATATATATATATATATATATAAATGTATCGTTGGAAAATCAGTCTATACTAACTTACAATAAATAATTATTGAAAAATTTATTATTATATATGTAGGGAACCTACTCAGATTTAATTAAACTCATTTAAAGAATAATACCTCTTATGTTACTAGGGAAATAGTATATTTATTTTCTTGTGGAAAGCGAAATTGTGTCTGTGTTAATATTTATTTTTATAGAATAAATCTGATCCAATATATCTTTTATAGCCCGCTAAATTATTACTATCAAAGTAATAATTAATTAAGCAAGTAGGTGTTAATTTCGAAAATTGTGATCAAAGGATGATTATAAGAATCAGTTGTAAAAATTGACTCAAGGTGGAGACGTGTTTCTAGCACAGGTTATAGCTGTTATCAACACCTTTTATTATTCCAAATATAGGCGTAAGGTCTCTTTGCATCGAACTGCGCATACGATACTCAACCATTACGCTACGAGTGTCTCTGCTACGAGTGAACATCTTAATGGATGCAAACTTTCAGACAAGCAACGTTTAAATAGAATATTAAAAAAAAATGTACAGGCATTTGTAGCGTAACGGTTGAGTATCGGATTCGTAATTCAGTGCAATAAGACCTTACTCATATATTTTGAATAAGAAAAGGTATTGATAACAGCTGTAACGTATTCCAGAAACACTTGTCCACCTTGCCTCAATTTTTACAAATAATTCTTTTCATCACAATTTTAGAAATTAACACCTACCTGCTTAAAAATTCGTCTTACCGCGTAAAGGTAAATACTACTTACATTCTTCATCAATAAATAATTAATTTGTGACATAGATTACTTAAACTGATTGGTGGTATTATTTTATTCTGTATAATTTATTTGTGTACAAGACCGGACTTGCTTCTCTAAAGCTGTTTCACAGTTTGGAATAGACAAGGGTCTTATATTTAATAAATTCGAGATCTACGGAGCGTAAATTTTTACTACCCCTTTAAATTAATATTAGTTTTAATAAATTAAAATTAAAGTGAAGTGTTATTGCTACGCCCATATTTTAAATCTTGATAAATAAATTTCCTACAGCTCTACAATCGTTTATAAAATATAGCTTGTAATATTTTGTGATCCCATAAATAAATAGTTTGTGGAAACTAGTCTAGTTCCATGCCGTGCCATTTTTAAACGCGAGAATATTTTTCGTCGCTGGTGTGCTCTTGAATCTGTGAAGATTTTAATCCGCAATAACCAAAAGAATTTTGTATTATGGTGATTTTTAAAGCTCGCCAACTATTAGCTACAAACTGTATTATCTGTAAAATATTAATTTTGATACTAATCTCCATTGCTCTTGTCGTACTTGTGAGTAGATTTTAATCAATGGATTCCAGAATATACTTATCCAATTTTCCTCGACACATTGTCTTTGAATTCTTCATTATTCGCATGTCCATTGGCTCTACTAAGGATGTGGTGTCGCACAGTTATACACAAGTAGTAAAATTTTTACTTGCTTATGCTGTGACTGTACATCACAAGTCGTAAGCCAATTTCGCAAAATTTCAAACGTCATCCATTCATTATTGTTAGCATGGTACTCTGCAGGTAAACCCTCAATTATTAGTCGCTTTAAAACTGTTTCTTTAAAATCATTGTGGTCCAACGTTTTTGCCAACTCTTCTGCCTTTGTCTTAAATATTGGATCACTGATACTCACACCTCACAGAAAAGCATTGACCTAGCGCCTCCTCTACATTTGGATCCTTGTCCCCCCGTTTTCTTTTAGACGTTCCCAGTTTTTCTTCATGTAACATCCATTCGTCATGCAGTTGTTTTTCTTCTTTTAGGAGAAGCTATATTGTAGATTTTTGAACATTAATTTTCGCTATACGAAGGCTACTGTTACTTGACTAGCTTTCAATTTAATTTAGGGTATACATTTTATTTTCAAGTGTCAAATCATATCTTGGAATCTTGGTAAAGGATACATCAGTGACCCACTTTACACATTTGTTTAGTTCAATTTTATTTGCAACTTGCACCCATTTTACACTTTTGTTACTGAATTTAACTTGAATTTAACTGCGACTGAAGATAATTGACGTTAACTTAACCATACGCTTATACATAATGATATCAAGTAGAACCCCCAATCCAGCACTAAATATGTATTCACGTGTTAAACACCGGAGCCACGGAAATTCACACACTCGAGCGCTTAATATTCTCATGTGATTCACGGGCGCCATGGGAATTTACACAAAAATACTGTCCCGCTTAAACGGAATATTGGCCCGAAGAGCGTTTTCGTTCTTTAGGATTTGTCTGTTCCAATTAAGTAGTGTCCCTATTAAGCGGAATCGACTATACTTTTGATTTCAGTTTAAGTAATAATGGAAATCAAAGTCATCGTTAGAATCCGAGGCTGTCTTACAAAGGTGGATTTGCTTCTACAAGCTACATTGGCCATAGGCTAAAATTAACAAAAATAAAAAATTAGAAGAGGGGTGCGAGGGAGAAAAAGCATAGACAACAAACCTACTTGTTCGTGCTGCAACCTGCTAGAAAACAAACAAGACACAGCAGCGCCTGAGTTGCAATAGCATAACTCTTTCAAAGGGATATGTATACGGATTTATACTGTTTCAACTTTTAAGCCGTAATGGGCAGCATGATTTTTCGGTAAAACCTTCATAAATTGACTAAAACTCAGGAAAAAGTATTCAGTTCTCGATTGTTTATTGATCACTAGTCCAAAATAACACCCATAAAATATATTAAATAAAAGATGCCACGAATTTCCTGATTAGGCCATACTACTGCAGAAGATGATTTCAAAACTTAATACACAATCGCTATCGACTACATAGGAAAACAGCAAGAAATCTAGAAAGAACTGATTACATTCAGTGAGATTTTATAGAAGATACAGAACGTAAAATAAAGCGATCATTCCAGAAAAATCCGAAGGAATTTTCTGAAATTCCCAGAAATTTGCGGAATTTTCGGAACACGTTTTTTAAGAACATCTGCTTTTTGATTCCAATCAGATTACTTTTATACCCATTTCATGTATACAAGTGTTTCTTAGGATATCTATTAATTTATCTCTTTTTAACCTTATCACGCACTTTTCCAGAAACGGTGAAACTAATGTTGCATGATTAACATCTATACATCTTGAAATCATAATGTGTAACCAATAAAAAGCATTTAATGTTACAGAATTTAATCTCATCAAAGCAGGATCGAGGTTATGCTTTTGACCACTATATTGTTTTTCTTATTATGATTGTCTCGGGATTAGGTCAGAAAGTTGTAAGTTTCTATTATTATTATAAGTACACAAAGATATATATGATAAAGATATGAATTGACTGACAATGTATAGCTTCTATATATAATTCAAGATTTTGTTGAGATGATTCATTATTATCTTCAATTATTAGAATAGCAACTAAAAAGTAGCGAACTAGAAATAATTTTAGAGTTACTGTCGTTTAAGTGGTGTGTATGGCATAGGTGCATCTACGAGCATGTAGGGTGTACGCAGGCAGCACAGCTTGATTGGCCTCTCTGATGTCCTGCCTTGTCATCTCAGTTGATGTGAGCTTGATGACTGACGTCTTTCATCCTCTGATGTTGACCTCCTCGTTTTCGTATTGACGAAGCAGCTTCACAAGAAAGGGTTATGAAATATTCATATGACTGAGTAAAGTGAGTAAGAAGATGATGACACGCGTCCGAAAGATTCAGCAGAAAAAAACAATTTAATATGTATTTACACTAGACCTGATGTTCGTAGAATTATTATTTATTTAAGTTATTTTAATTTGGATTTAATAAAATAAAATAAGCGAATTGCTACTGGCGCTTAACTTGCGAATCAGATTTAAGACTGCGATTTTGCTCGCTGTTCAAGAAAATAAGTTTGATCACTTAATGGTGAATTATGCTAGTTGAAACGTGCGAATGTGCACACTCGAGGACTACTAGTACAATACCCAAAATGCGTATGTAGAACGCTAGGTTGAGTGATTTTTTTTATAAGCAATTATATGGCAAGAAGACTTCTAGCGTGTCGCCGGTGACTAATGACACTTATAGTAGCTTGCCGGCTCGATGGATGTGACTCAAGAAAACGTCTGCTAAAAATTATGAATTTCGACTAATTGAAAAAGGTCATTGATCCGTTGAGATTTCTAAGAACCAATGTTGAATTCTTTTGTTGACGAAAATCAATGAAACCATTAGTGGTGGAGGGCATAAGCGATATGCGATCAAAATCTTGGGAAGCATAAGTTACATCTCCCGTCGGATAAAAATCAAGCAAAGAAATGTTGGCATTATCCCCTTCAAATATAGCAAAATGGGACTATCAATCGGGCGAAATCACAAAGTGTGAGAAACATAGCGGCTTATTAAAAATGGGTGAGTGAAATGTCTTAAACGTTAAGACATAAAAGTCTTTCGGTAAAATTCATAATAATAGCTTTCGCAGAAAAATGCAGGAGCGGGAATATACTACTGTGTAAATTCTCACACACACATATTTTAGACAAAACTTCCGACGGTTCTCAGTATTTTCGTATAGCTGGCAGCCTAAGAACACATAAGCGGTGTATTTTGACTTTTCTTCTGCGCGTATGCCTGGTACGATGGACTATATTTCTTCAGAGTTTCACGCCACCATTTGATTATTATTTCTATGGAAACGGCATTCATTTGATATTTTCGCGCCATATTTTCCTCTAAATAAATGAGATTTTATTTGGAAATTTATATTTGTATTATTTGGTAATTAATTATTACTAAATTGGTTTCTTAATTTGTATACTATATTCGAAGAATTGAATAATTTGATTAGTCAGTTAATACTACATTAGAGGATTGCTTATTGCATTAATGAATTAATTAATGAATTAATCTATATGGGATAAATTATCCGATAACTCTCTTGTTCCTAATCCATTTTCTGAATTATAAGCAGAAATATTTTTAATGCATGCCTCATTATACTAACCACATATTCATCTCAATTCAATTTCTTAATATTTACTTTAGATTTGTTTGGGAACCTAAACTATGAGCTCATATTTTGCGTTCCCCATGCAAAACAACTTGTGCTTTTATAAAGATAGTGTTGCCCTATTTTCAGTTTGTGTACTTGTTTCTGTAGTTGTAATTTTTTTAACTTCTGCTTACGTCAACCTCTTTTGCATCATTATTTGAATAATTGGCATCCCTTTCATTTGACCTGCATATTGTAATGTCAAAATTAGTATTAAATGTATTTACATCTTAGATTCTAATGTGAGGATCCTTAAACATTTTAAATACATAATTTGTGGGAAAATTATTAAACAGGTGCAATCTGCTCTGCTATTTTAAGACAGTAGCGGGGTCGAAAGAAATTATCCCATAGAAAGAAAGAGGAATCCGAGGAAATAACTCTGCTTTACGTCCATGTGTTAGAAGAGAGCTAATTGAAAAATAATTTATTAGATAGTCGTTAAATAAGTAAGAGTGAGAACAATCACTTTTGTATATGCCAGGTTCACCTGCCAGAGAACCTCACGATCGATGATAATATATAAGCAAAACATTCCAATTAAGTGGGCAAGCTCATTACGTTTTGATTTTTCTTTCAGAATATCTTAGTATTTGACAAGTTCAGTCTAAATATTTATTCGTACCATTTTTATTCAGTGAATTATGACTGAACAGAATGTGAAGAATGGTTTTCTTTTATTATAAACAAATTATAATGTGATTCAAACACATTTATGTTCTTCTTATTTTATTTTAGATAAATGATTAGAATTTATTTTCAATAAATAATTTCAAATTAGTTTAATAAATCGTTTTCTAGTATAAAGATAATTAGATATAAATTTTATTGAACGCCGTAAGTAATTATTACCGCTATATTTTCCACGGATGTATTTTATTCTCACCTTTGATTATGCAGCAGTTAATAGAGTAGATGTTTCTTTTTAGGTTGTTAGATTTATTCAAATCGAATTTTCAAATCGAATTTTCATGAATCGTACTTACTTTATTAAAGTAAAATTCTTGGCTATAATCAAGTAACGGCTCTAAGAATTATGGTTTAGTTATTAAGTATATTTATGTATGTCCTTTCCCAAAACAACAAATAATAATATATTATTTTTGTGTATGTCCCAATATAATTATTACTTTAATCCTTGTTGGATTCGATGGGTTTTAATTGGAAGTAGAATTTAATATAGCAATATAGCATATTTCAATATAGCATTTTTGTGATGCATCCTAAACAATTTTTAACACTAAATTTCTTATTACGTTGTTTCAATGTTTTCTAAAGAGTTATTGAAACATGCCAACAAAGTCCTGGGCCCAATTTCAAAAAATAGAAGGAGCCAATGGTACCCAAGGAAAATGGCAAAGGAAAGTCATTTTAACGTGGCAAAGACAACAGTTGATCGGTTGGCTTCATTGAACAACAAAGACATTTGTACTGGTTTTAATTTTATTCTAGTGTATGCTTTTTTACGTTTAATATTTATTAGTCATCTAAATTATTCAAGATGCCTAGACTCTATGAAATGTCGTAGTTACATAAACAATTTGAAGTTTTATTTCAAATTTTATTTGAACATTAATTCATGGAATAAAATATAATTTAAAACATTTTGTACATTAGACTCACATAGTGATAAAATCTAAAATTTCTCTGTAGGGAATTAAAGAGTAGCATTATATTTGCCGACGGAAAAGATATTTTCTACGACGCTAATTACGTAAATTATCGAAAGTAGGGAAAACAAGTTATGCCAATGGTCAATGTAAGTGTACTGTGTGACGCTATTATGACTGAGAGTAAGGAAAAGGGATCCGATTGGAAGTTAATCTAAAATAAGCGAAAGCAATAGTTAAGTAGTAGAATGAAATTAAGTAAGAATACATTAGATAATAGCAGTTTTCCATAGATAAGAGAAATCTAATGAGAAGTACTGCTAGTAATTTTATTAGGAAACTAACAGAAGTTTAGTGGGGTAAACTGATGAAACCTTATGGAAAGCGTTGAAATAAATTATATAAAAGTACATTTTTTTGAATTAAAAATCAACTGTTCGTTCTACTGAAGTACTATAGTCTACGTTGTGGCATTTTTAAGCTTCAACGAATTTCACCTCTTAGGAAGTTCGTGTCCAGAATTCCACGCGACAATATCACCTGAAATTCTGAGGCGACGACCCATCCTGTCGAAAAACTTGGCGAAATATATTTTCTTAATGGAAAAACAGGAGGAAATAGCAGGCCGTACTTGGTTCTATCACTTGAT
Organism: Adranes taylori; assembly: GCA_009867245.2. Taxonomy (NCBI): domain Eukaryota; kingdom Metazoa; phylum Arthropoda; class Insecta; order Coleoptera; family Staphylinidae; genus Adranes; species Adranes taylori. The sequence continues at coordinate 7,437 of WYDF02069466.1, forward strand.
GCGTAGGTATGATAATCTTTCAGTTAGGACATCCACTTGTACATCTGTTGCCTGTGCACTAGGATTGGACAAAACCAAAGTGAATACCTTTTTAATGTACTCGAGGAAACAATGGACAAGCACATGTATCCTCCAAATCGGACATATAATATAGATGAAACTGGGCTATCCTCTATGGCACAAATAAAATGCACTAAATTGTAGGCTTGAAAAGGAAAAGACAGAATTGAGCTCTCACCTCGGCTAAAAGTTGTTCACTTCTCACACTGAGGGCTTATATGAGTACGGGCGATGAATTTGTTCCCCCTACGCGTATTTTCCCATGAACCAACTGGTCATACAAACTTATGAAAGAGCTCCCCTGGGTCAATAAGTGACTGCCATCCTAGCGAGGGGATTCAAAGCTATTTCTTCACTAAATGGTTTACTCATTTAATCAAATTTACTAAACAGTTATGAACAGTTAGCTGAATCGCCCAGTTTTCCTCATTGCTGATAAGCACTATTCACACAAGAAATTTGGAAATAGTGTTGTATACACGAGAAAATAATATACCTATCAAGTACGACAACACACAAATTACAACAATTTGATAAATCATTTAGGGGATCATTAATATCCTACGGCAGTTAAGAAATTTGATAAAATCTGTGAACGTGTCTCGGAGTGATTACCGAACAACATCAGCCGCTGCTTATGATATCACTGAATTATTAGGCAAGGCTTATGACCAGTGAAATTATAGTTAATGGCTTTCGTGCAACTGATACTTGCCCAAATAGTAGATCAGTCTGCTCTGAACGTGACTGCATTAAGGTAGAAAATGACAACGCTTTAAAAGAAAATCGAGATAACACTGATGATGAGGTTGTGAGGTCTGCTAATCTGGTACAAGTTTCGGAAGTGAGAAAAGAATAATTAGAAACGAAAATAAAAGATAAGGAGGAATCCTGTTCAGATGATGATGACCAGTCCGGGGTATTAGTTTTAACGGATCCGGTACGAGTTGACCCTAAAAATTAAGATATGAGTGGAAGTTTTGTGTGAGTAATATTTATCTCGACCTTGAGAAATGACATGCATGAGGCTTAAGAGCTGGGCAAATTTGGACTGGTCAGGTTTTGATAAAGACATGTACATCAGCGATTTTTGTAATTAAATTTTATGATCTGTTCTATATTAGAATTTTTCACATGTTAATTTTTAAAATGAATTTAAATTTTTTTAACTTTCTTAAATTACTACTTTGGCTTACTTTCATACTTTTTAATTTTGTGTATTGTAAGTTTTAGCTTTATTTCAACTTCTTACCTTATTTTTTAATCATATTCTTAATTCTATAATACATTTCATATAAAAGGAAATTGTTTTTTACTTTTTTTCCCATAAAAATTCTAATTCCCATGTTACAACCTCATTTTTCGAATATGAAAATTTGATCTTTTTTAACATTTAAAATTTTTTTTTTTATTTAAAATCAAATTAAAATGTATTTCTGGAAGAAGAAATTGTCGTAAGTCACAATCATTCAAACAATGGGGCAAATCTTAAGCTTGTAACTTGTTTTTAAATTTGTTACATGGCAACAATGGAACAATTAATAATCAACATGTGAAAAGTGTCTCTTTTCAAAGTCGCACGCCTTACCCTGCTGGGGGTGTACCATTCTCTATTCTTTGAAGTCATCATCGGGATGTGTGGTCTGTTACAATGTGCATTGATCCGTATAAACTTTGCTCAAGATTTATTTTTCTTATTTAAAAATGTAGTTTTTAATAATGGTCTCACTAGTGGCAGGCATTTACATTATGTTTTTTATACACAAAGACATAATTTATAATACAATGCTCGATTTATTCGATATGTTTTCTTCTGCGAATTTCACGGCTTATTACATGATTCACGCATAAAAATTAAAGCAACTTGTTTTTGTCCTTATATACATAAGCTTTCTATGTATATAATACTTATATACCATAAGCTTTCTTTAACAATAAACAAACGTAAAATGATATACAATGTACGTTGTCCATATTCGATTAAAGAACCGGATCAATACAGTGGAAATGCGTTTAGCGACAAGAAATGCGTTTAGCGACAAGAAATGCGTTTAGCGACATGAGTTATGCATCCTTTCATACATTGCATAATATTATAAGCTGCATATCTTAATTAATTAAAAAGCGCACTTAATTAATCTAGCTAACTACTCACGCTACGTCAATTGATCTGTTCACATATATGTGTTAATTAATACATTAGAGTTATTATTTGGTTTACCAGCGTAGACCCTCGACGTATGTGGAAGAGGGTGAAACTATGAAGAGAAATTTAGAAAGATTTATTTCAACTCAGTGCCGTTTGGTTACCAATATAAATTAATAAAATAAGATATTTAAATCAACCGTTTCAAACTTATTTGTTCTCATCAGTTCGGGATATTCTACAATATTTATCTTTATGTTTATCTATAGGAAACAAATAATTTTTGATATTCATTCGTTTACTTCAATATATTATGAAACCCAAATACGGCCGATTTAAAACTTTAAATTGACCTCAATGAAATCAGTAGTACGAATAGCTTTAACAAAAAGCAATAGTTTAAAATTCAGTCCTTTATTTTTTTTTTTCAAAGTACTTGCCACCATTATCGATGCACTTTTGTATTCGTTCAAACCAATTCTTAAAGCACTTATTCCACTCTTCAGTGGATTTGGTCTAACTGGTCATTGGAAAAGCATATACTGCACTTCAGGCGATTGAAATCGTTGACCACGATATGCATTGTTGATGGCGGGAATTGTAAAAAAAAATCGTTGGGACTTAAGTCGGTCTGTACGGAGGATGACTAAACAATTCCATATTTTGTTGCTCCAAAAACTCAAATATCAGTTAGTCAATCAGCAGTTGCTACACTGCGGGAACAGATGACTTTGTTTAGGTTCTCCTCTTCTTGAAACACCCAAACTGTTGGCTGATTTTTATTCTCGGGTTAATAAGCATAAATCCAAAACTCGTCATCTGATGAAACTTGATGAAGACTGCTGATATTTTACAGATTTTTGAGAGGTCTCTGTTGAAACGATTCAGAGTTCTTCGGCACCAACTGACACGATCCGGCATTTGTTTCTTAGTCAACAGATGCGGGATCCAACGAAAAACTCTTTCTTTCACACCCAACTCATCATGTAAAATTTTTTGAAATGAGGTCTTAGAAATGCCCAAGCAACTCTCGCAGTAAGTTACATGACGATCTTCATTAATTATCTCGCGCACATTAACGTTTTCCTGGATGACCTGTGATTTTTGTGTTTCTGGCCTAGGATCATCGCTGAGATTTATATGTCCACGTTTGCATTCAGTTTACTAGCGAGAAATTGTGGATTGATGGGTGCTTCATTACCAAAAATAGCAACCAAGGCGATAAGACATTGTTGTTGCGATAAACTTTTTCGAAGTTGTAAAAAATTATCGCTCGAAAATGCTCTCGATTCAATTCCATGTTTTTCAACACCTTACTAACTTTAAAAATCGCTCTGACTAAACCACTTGTATTTTGAAGAAAATTTCAACACGTGACAATATGATGTTGAGGTTAATTTCAGAATCATGTTTTATTATTTGCATCCTCTATGTGGTTATATACAAAATTAAAATGACATCCCTCGTCTGAAAATACATAAATTTTAATACTCATTTTCTGTCAATGATGAGTCGCTCTCACTTCCGCTCGAGCTATCGCTCTCTAATGGATTTATCATAATATCATCCATTACAACTTCTACTTTACCATCTACCTCCCAATATTTGGAAAAGATCTTGGAATTGACCACAAAAAATTTTTTCTTTCACGTATCTTTATACTTGAGCCCAGACCATTTCGATAGAATTTACCTCGCACATATATGGCGGTAATCTTCAAACGGCATGACCGTTTGCCTTACAATTGAATCAGTTCTGTATGATTTACCTTCAGGTTTATTACGTTTTATAATCTCATAAAGATCAAACTTTCTGTCATTGAGATTAAATGACAAATTTTGTAATTCCAGCCA
>WYDF02069477.1:0-11495 GCA_009867245.2 Adranes taylori
TTACAGTCTGTTGGTCAACTTATGCAAGGTGTTTTGCGTTAATCTTGAATTAACGCAAGATCCGATTTTGATGATCTGTTTCTACAAGATTATTTCAACAAATAAGTACTACCCTACTTATTGTAGAGAAATCCGTGGTTCATCGACATATTTTCTGATTTGTTAGCCTGTCATCTTTGTTACACATTTTTCGAAGACGACCTACTTATTTAAATAATTAAACAATTAATGTAGTCGTGTCAATAAACGACTATACACATCCATATGATCATTTATAATGTGCAAATACGCGGCTCTCGTATATGAACAAAGAGAAACCAGTGGTGCTAGTAACAACGTGGCTCTATAGTCCGTTCCATGTTTTCAATTATACACTTAGCTGCTTTGAATACACGCTAATACCATAAAAAACTGATTTCTCTACAATAAATAGGGTAGTACTCATTTGTTAATATAATCTTGTAGAAACAGATCATCAAAATCGAATCTAGTTTGAGAGTTAATTCAAGATTAACGCGAAACACCTTGCATATGTTGAGCAACAGACGTTAAACATATATAGAAAATTTAATAAAATAATATTTATTCAATGTAATAGGTTCAGATACAGAGTTAGTGTGTATTCAGTTACACACACACAATGACGTTCTGAAAAATAAGGGTGTTGATAAAGCTTAATAGCAGAAATGGCCATACGCCCGCGGTTCATCGACATTTTTTCTGATTTGTTTGCCTCTCATATTTGTTACACATTTTTCGAAGACGACCTACTTAATCTAAATAATTAATTAAACAATTAATGTAGTCGTGTCAATAAACGACGATACCCATCCATATGATCATAAATAATTTTAAACTTAAAAGAAAAAAATTCAGAGAATCTGAAATGGCCTGAATAAACTTAAACTGAATGATTTAGCACAAATTTATTTTGGGCATACCAAAAGATAAAGAGCAAATTTCTAACTTTATTAAATAATAACATTTCTTTCTAGAGAGAACTATTCTAGAAGAGAAAAACAGAAAAATGCTTATAAGTCAATAATACTAAAATAACGCAATGAAATAAGTTAAACACAATGACCAGCTACAAAAGCATGAATGAATCAACACCAAAATTCTTAGCTATTAGAAAGAATTCACAGTTTTCATATAAGAAACTTCAATAATCATTTCAAACACAAAATACAACCAAACATACTTTATTTGTAAAATATATCGCTGTATAACGAACTAGACAATAATATTAAAATAAGTGAGAGTGTAAATAAATTCAGAAACAAATCCAAATTTCATAGAAAAAACAATCATTTCAAAGTATAACTAATAACATGAGAGTGAATGCAATTCTATTTTAAGGGAACTTTATTCTATCGCTTTGCTTAATGTTAAAAATTGCAGGCAAATCTATCTTAAAATATATGCATTACTTGTGTTTTTTTTGTAGGATCTATAAATAACGCTGCTATAAAATCTGGAAAACCTCTCAAGTTGTTCCTATAGCAAAAACCGGCACTAAATACGTGGTAAAAATGGGTGTTGACATCCAGAACAAGCAGAGTCACATCAGAAGTCCGCCAGACAGCGTGCCTGGGCCAGTACAATTCCTTATTTACGGAGATATAAGGGCAGGCTTGGATTGCGAGCCTCGAGTCTTCACGGATGACTGCCTTATATAAAGAAAGATAAACAACTCCCAAAATTTAAAACTCAAAGATCTTGAGAAATTACCGATTGGTGTTATAATGCTATAATGTTATAGTGTTATAATGGTATAATGTTATAATGACTAGTTATAATGCATAATTATAAACACTGGAAAATGTGGACTTCCAAGAATTAGACAAAAAAAAGTACGCAAATAATCAGTATAAACTCCAAGGAAGCATAATCCCGATGGCAGGCAACCAAGGTGTAAAATAAACTGGAGAGCCCATATAGCCATCAACAAAAAAAGCTTATAGGACTCTGTTCCTGTTGGGCCCAACTTTTTAAAATGGTGACTAAGGCATCAGAGAAAAAAAAAAAGAATGTCAGAAAGTATCTAACATTTGTTCGGCCAAAACTCGAATTCGCCACAGGAAACATGGTACCCGTACAGAATTTGTCATATTGAAAAAAAGTTCAAACAATCGGAGCGCGAATACCGTTAAACAAGCACCACAAGACGGCCTGCGTAAAAACCATGCTAAGAACACTAAAATGGCCAGCTATGGCCGAAAGATGAAAAACATCGAAAATAAAACTGTTTGCAAGTGAAGTATGTATGCGTGAAATATGAAAAAGGTTGTTACCAAAGAAAAGATGCACTCGAAAAAAACAGCTGCAAATGCTGACGTGGACAAATACTAATAAGTTGCACCATAAAGGAATGGAATCAGGCTATCGAAAATGAAATAAAGCAATACTTAAGAAAACAAGGAAAAGTTTCTACAGCGCTATAAGTACAAAGATTATTTATCTACATACATATAAATACTTTCTTTTCTCTTTCTTTTAATCTTAAGGTTATGTTTAGATTCATTTTGGATTTATCTTCAGATTTTATCTTGTTAGTATTAGAACAGACTTGTTCATATCGATTTGTAGCATGTCAAATTCTAATAAACTGATTCTATATACATCTTGATGATACGAAAGTACAATGCATAAACCCCAGATTAGAACAAACAGCGCCTCTAATGGAATAATAATTTTAAAAAATTACACAAACATAAAGTAATAGATACCCTGTCCAATTAAAACGGAACCATTATTTAAATCTTCTTTCCAAAAGGCATAACATCTAGAATTTTCATTTTCACATCTCTCGAATGGCCATTCGTCAGATGCAATGTCAGAATTTTCAGTAGTAACATCATCCTGGGCAATCGTGCCTTTATACTTGGCACAAATCCTTGTAGAATCCGGCTTTTTGTGGATTTTCGAACTCGTTGCATCACAAATAGCGGCAACAATTACCAAAATAAGTACGTTTCGCATAGTATCCATGTAAATCAAGTCACAAGCGACGGAAAATCATATTACAATCTAAAATAGTAATGAAGTCAATCAATTATTTCTATTTAAACATAGTACGTAACTTAAACTTTAAACATAAACTAGTCAAAAAAATATAAACAAAACTAGATATCAAATTAACTAAAGGTGAACAATTATGCTTACATGAAAATGTTAACTTGTTAACAAAACTTAAATGCAGTATCATTAATTAACTCGAGAGTAATAATAAAAAACTATGTTAATGTATAATTAAAATTATCAAAACTAATAAATAATAACTTTATTTAAACAATTCCGCCTGGCTCTAACACCCAGCACAGCCTGAGTGTGGCGTTTGCTGGCGCTGTAGTTAAACCAGCAGCGTTGCCAAAAAAAAATTCCCAATATTTCTAAAAAAAAATCCCTAACAGGCGATGCCTAGAGTTTTCTTCTGAGGGAATATGCAATTCATGTAGGCATTCAAAGCTTACCGCAGATAATAAAAAAGTTACACAAATAAAGACTTTATACAAAACAGTTCTGTTGGGGTGGAGAACATAGTTCTTGGGGACATTGAAGCTTATGCCAGATAAAATTGGAGACTCAAAAGAGTTACACAAAATTAGGATGCAAAATAATATTGCATGCTATTTGATGTCGTACTGGAGGAAGGAAAAAGGACCATATTTTTTACTTCATTTGTTTAAATAACCATAAAACTTCGATTAAATTATTAGATTATTAAAACAAACGTACATAAAAAGTTATACAATTGTTATGTAATTTATACAGTACTAAAAAATATATAAAATTATAAATTAAATAGTATTAGTCTATTATTAACTAAAAGCGTAAAAACGAACAGTTCGTGACAACATGGAAAAAATGGAGGGATCCTATTTTTGAACTTTTTAATTGGCTTTACTATTTCTTTTAGGCCCGATTGCACCAATCCTACTTAAATCTACACTTAAGTAAGCTTACCTTGTAAGAGAGAGAGAGAGAGAGAGAGAGAGAGAGAGAGAGAGAGAGATGTGTCACATACTTTCAATACTTCTTTTTTCACTCTTCTTTCTGACAGCTGTTTAAATTAAATTTGTTTGACTTTCATGATTATATGCTTTAATAAGTTATTACAAGTATTAAGTTTCGAACAAGCTCGTACACCGAATTAATTATTTTGTACAAGGACAAAATGTATTACATATTTATTTTATTTATTTACTGCGATACAATTACAAGCTAAAAGAGGCAAAACTTATAAAATTTAGTGTACCACTTAAAAATGCTGAGGCCAAACTTTATAATTGCTGAGGCCAAACAGTACTGAGGTAAAACTTTATAATTGTAACGCAGTGCCATTAATTACTATTTTAATTGCTTCTAAATTTGCGATGAACCGCGGGTGGATGGCCATTTCTGCTATCGGGCTTTATCAACAACAACACCCTTATTTTACAGAACGTCCCTACATGTGAGGAACTGAATACACACTAACCCTGTTCTGAACATATGCGATGTGTTTTTAATTAAATTGAAATAATTCCTAAACTAGATCTAATTTAACGATTCGCTTCTACAAGAACAATCCAACAAATAAATGCTACCTAATTAATGTAGTGTTATGTATTTGAACGAATTGACACCCTTTCTCAAAAAAAAATAAAACCCCAATGCAAGTATTATACGGGGTGTGCATTGATTGTTAAAGTCCCTCGCTTCATTGGTAACATAATGGTTCATCTTAATTTGAAAAAGGTGTCCATTCGTTCAAATACATAACACTACATTAATTAGATAGCATTCATTTGTTAGAGTGTTCTTGTAGAAGCGAATCGTTAAATTAGATTCGAATTGACACCTATTCACTTAAAAATTCGTCTTACTGCGAAACAGTAAAATACTATACTTAACTTTATATATTATGTTTATTTACTCATTCAAGAAAATAAATATTTGAAAAAATATGATATTATTTGAGGTTAAGTGTAGCTTAAGCCACGAAAAACAACGGCTTAAATTTAAGTTGAGTTTAATAGCTAAAGCGGAGTTAAAACCATCGGTGCAACAGAAAAACGTCATTTAATGAAATTAAGTGTAGCTTAAAATTTGAGCCGAAGTGGCCCAATCGGGCATTAGTAGTTTCCCCATATTGGAAAAAAAACACTGATGGCAAGATTGGACATCTATAACCCTCATTGTCATTCAAATGTCAATGTCATTGCATAATAAGCAATATTACTCCAAACCCACCCCATTCAACATAGGGCAATGAAGTTTTATGACTCAAAAATTATTTTTTCAAACTTGAATTATATTTTCGGCTAATATCAGATGAAATAACGTTTAATTTCCAAAACAGTAATTCATATTTGCAGCATTTCAATTGGTCCTAATTTTATAAAATAAATTTGATGTTTTACATAAAAGTTCAATAAAAATAATGTAATTTAAAGAACAAACCTGTCATATTAACTTACAACTGAATGTTTATGGAGTAAAGTTCTATATAAATTAATTAAAAAATAGTGATAAAAACCAAATATGCGAACTTATAAACTAGCGATATACATACGACCTTAAGATCATTGCGTAATAATTTGAATTAGAATGAATTTCAATACATATTCCGTTTTACATAAATCATTTATTAGAAATACGACTAATTTACAATTTTGGACAAAGAACAAGTAATTTAATCCAAATATTATTATATAATTGTATTTTAGATTTTATTTTTGTAGATATATTCCAGAGGGCAATTATAATGTAGTAAAACCAGGAATTATATCACCAAAACTGGATATTCCGTCGTATATATCAAGACCACATTATTATTTAACTGGCGAACCAAAATCAAGCCCTAATAAAGTGGAAATAAAGTCAGATGAACAAATAATCAAAATGAGAAATAGCTGTAAACTGGCGGCTGATGTTTTAGTATCAGTTTCAAATCTTATCAAAGTACGTATATATTATTTTAATTGATAAATTAAAAACCAATTGTTAATTCTACGAATTACATAATGACATTAAAAAATCAGTTCTAATGTTACATTGAATTAGATTAAAAGAATGAACTGAATTCTAACAATGAAAGATCTTGATTTAGAACAGGGTCAGTTAAAATCTCGTTCAATAGTTCACGTGTACAATCCATTCTAAAACCATTCTATATCAATTCATTACACATGTTGTACCTATAATTATTTTCAGGAAATTTTCGATTTATTTATTTATTTTGAGAGTAATTTTACTTTTTGGAACACATTTTGGACATCGTATAATCATGCTTTCACATATTTAGGTTGGGATAACTACTGATGAGATAGATAAGTTAGTTCATCAAATAACAATTGAAAACGGAGCATATCCATCACCATTAAACTACAGAAAATTTCCGAAATCAGTTTGTACGTCTGTAAATAATGTAGCATGTCATGGCATTCCCGATGATAGACCATTAGAAAATGGAGATATTATCAACGTAGATATAACAGTTTTCTTGGATGGCCATCATGGTGATTGTTCAAAAACATTTCAAGTTGGAGAAGTTGATGCATCCGGAAAAAAACTTTTAGAATCAACGCAAATCTGTTTAAACGAAGCTATAGACATTTGCAAGCCCGGTGTACCGTTTAACTCCATTGGAGCATTAACTCATAAATTAGCTAGTCAATTAGGATATACGATAATACCATATTTTACTGGTCATGGTATAGGAAACTATTTTCATGGTCCACCTGATATTTATCATTTTCGTAAGTATTAATACAAAGGGTTTTTAGCGAATACAATCTGCGCGAACAGTATACTGACTGGTCTATTATTGGATCATTTTCTCTATTGATCTGTAAAATCCAACCGTCCCCTCAATCCCATTATGCCCCACACACACGAGCGGATTATCCAAACAGATCAGGTACGTAAAGGTTTTATTCGACAGATTTGGTTCGGATGAATTAAATCTTTCAATGTTTCATTAACTACAGCACCAAATACGCACATCGGATGTTCGTGCTTGATTCAACATATCAAATTCGTCCATGAATGGAGAAAAATCTTACACATCAGATGAATTTGATGTGGCTCGTGGTATGTTACGCGAGCTAAGAGATCTGGCTGACAGATTGAATTTTCTTTAAATGATTTCTCGAAGCAACAAAAGAAATATTATTGCTTGTGTTGGCATTGTCGTCGTTGCAGAACGTTTACACAAGCAAAGAAAAAAAATATGGGTTAAAAGTTGGTTATTGCGACGAAACGATTTTAGTCATATGTCTCTCTTGACAGAGTTGCGAGCAACAGATCTAAATGATCAGATCGAAATTATTTACGAATGGACGAGAATACGTTTAAAAGTCAGTCATATCTTAAGAAGTGCTCCCAGTAGAATATGCAGATCTTGAGTGATCAGAAACATTACTAACATCAGACATTAACTCCGTGACAACTGTTGTCCTTGTCAACTCATTGAACAATCCTTTTGTTATTATTTGATTCATCAACGACTTATGATAGATATGCTTGCTCTGGTTCCGTCTTCTTTAGTTTGGCCGCAATACTTATAGGAATAACCATTGCTTCAAACAAATCAACCAAAAAAGCTAATGTTTTTATCGGTGATCTTCAATATCGGTAGATTTTGCCATGGTTGTTCTCTTATGGAAAAATCAAATATGTAAAATTTTGTAACCATGTCGGTTTTATAAACGGAACAAGTATGCTAAAATTTGTCAAAATCGGAGATAGTCCGGGATATCTACTAATTAGAATGTAAATTTTTAATAATTTAGTTTTTATAGTTTCCAAGTACAAAAAATTGGGCAAGGTTTCAAAAAGCGTTGGCAAGTGATAAATTGCGGGGGAGCAGTCGACGGAAAACATATTCGGATCAAATGTCCTCCTTTATCAGGAATTCAATATTATAATTACAAAATTTTACAGTATTGTGTTGATGGCATTAGTTAATTCCTACTATGAATTCGTTTATATTGATAGAGGAAAGCAAAGATGATTATCTGATAATGGAGTTATATGGACTACAACACATTCTACGATTTATTAATAAAGGGCGAACTGCAATTCCCAGAGATGAAAACGATGAAAACCTGAATTTTTTCAGACTAGATGATGAAGCTTAATATATTTTACAGCCGTTTCCACAAGAAAAATGAACAATTGAAAGAAGTTTTTATAATTATATCATTTATAGATTCAAAATGTGGTTGATACTTTCTGTTAGGTGGTATCTAAATTCAGAATTTTGCGCTGAAAAAGATGTATTGCTCCCCAAAAAACAAATTATATTACTCTTGCTATTTGGCCGCTACATAATTATTTAAGAAAAACAAATCAATCCTATATAACTCTATCATCAGTATATTCTGAAGATCTGAATAATTGTACAATTATTGAAAGAGATTGGAGAGGAGATACCCGAAAGAGCCTGGTTTCACTTCAACCAAATCCAACAAACTGTTCCACTAGCAGCAATACATAACCGAGAATAATACTTGCAATATTTTAATGGAGTAGGGGAAGTAGAATCGCACCTGGACATGATTTCCAAGGCAGGTCTTGAAAATGTTGATATTTGACTTATTACATGTTTGCATTAACTTACTTCTCCTATTTGGTTATGATACAATGTCTCCATTTTCTTGCACTTGGAATTCAGAATATTCACCCACGCAATCATTTTCTTCTGCAGTATAATTTGATTTTGTAGTAGGAGTTCCAATGGTTGAAATGATTTATAATGGGCTGTATTGATCTAGGGTAAATAAAAGTAACTCGTAATACCTATGAAAACAACAAAAAATCATATATTTTATATTTGTACGCAGAATAAAACCAAATACTTACCAAAGTGTAGATACGTTCAAGTCGTGGAAAGAGATTCCACTGCTTTCGGGTACTTTTACTTTCTTTGCCTCCTGGAAAGTAGCTTGGATATTTTGTATTTCTTGTCACAAAATCACGATCTACGTTTGAAAAATACTTCTTGAAGTAGTTTATCAGTTCATCGTAAGCACGATTTTTTAAATTTTTATTGGTATACTCTTTTGCTTTTATTTTCCATAAATAATTATAACTTCTATAAATTTCGTTAAAATTTCTCTTGTCCAGTCACATATGATGATACTTAAAAACACTAGTATTTGCGTGAACCCACTAACAGTGCGATTTTAACCGCCAACTCGAAACTTACAGATTGGATTTATACGAAATTCTTATTACGCCAGTATTAGTTCGTGCTTAACCATTAACGCATGGATATCTTACCAACCTGGCTCGCCACGTATCAGATATGGCAGATATGCCGCTCGTGTATGGGGCACTATTCTCTCTTATCCGTTCCTTCATTTTCCTATTACCTTCACCTTGTTGATAACTGTTATTAATAAGATTTTCCGCCCTTTTCGTTTTATTTTGCTATGCCAACCTCCAGTGTTTCGCTATGGGTACGAGGCGCGCCATTGTGCAAAATATTTTTTGGCGTTTTGTACAATACAAAGTTTAGAAAATGAAATAACATATACACATTATTCAATAAATATAACAATAGCAAACATAACGAAAATACAGTTAAAAGGAAACGTTGTAACACACCCAGCTTTTGTCCCCACAAAGGTTTTAAAAAAGGTCATCACTGAAAACACTAAAAGCAAATGAGGTGTCATATTCTCACTTCATTTCATTTTGTCAAGTGGGTTGCGGGATTTGTCTTCGGGACATGTCCCTCAAAATCGGGACGAGTGGTCACCTCGGGACATAGGGTCACAATGGGAACGAGGATATAATAAACTAATATTTTTCTAAATTTGGGAAAAAGGCGCCCTTCTTTGGCCGCATTTGTGCGGTGCACAATCTGCACGGCGCGGCCCTGCTTCTCCATTCCACACCCATTAATACATATAAGTTCTAGCTTTCTTTACTTTTCTTAATTCTTTCGCCACTCATCCAGTTATTTCTTCAGATATTGAATACTCCGTTCCACTGTCATCTGTTCCACTCTAACCTCTTTACTTACATCTTTTTTATCTTTCATATACCATATACATTACGTACTAGCTATATGGAGATATAGGATTCATGTTTGGAGAATTTTTTCGATTTCGCCCTAGTCCATTTTTTGTATTCATATCACAGCAATCCGTTTATACGTAATTCAAAGAGGGGATCATAAGGAACAATTTATCACTATTCCATGATTTCGACGGTAAAGTATTATTCTAAAATGATGTATTTTAGAATTCAAGAATATTTGATAACTGTGACTGTAATTAAACTTTTAAAAAGTAGGTTTAAAAACAAAATATCACAGCCTGCTAGATAAGGTCAGCAAAAAGAGAATAACACTTGCATGCAATAGTCCGTAACATACAAATGCCCTTAATTTTGTATCTGAAATTTTAACGACACAGTACCTTTTAAAGTTGATTTATTTTGTTTTATCTATTTTTTTATTAAATTCATTTATTTAATGAGAATATGTGATCATTCCTTAAGACGTGAATAACTATTTATTATTAATTAGACGCGTTAATTATTTTTTAAAGCACCTATTGATGACATGTAACACCCGATCAGCTTAAAAACCCCGGCAGGGCATACGCGCATTTCAGAGTAGAGTTCTGATCGATATACGAAATTGGCAATCCAAATGAGACGAAGTAGTAAGTGTTTTATTTCTTTCAATAATTGAAACGGAATTATTTTATAAGAACTTTAACAATCAAAGCCTCTTAATATCAACCACTACTTAACTCATCTCTAGTATTAGCTTAAAACCCGCCGAAGGAAATTATATAGTGAGAATATGTGATAGTATTACTTAAGGCGTAAATAACTATTTATTATTAATTAGATGAGTTAATCAATTTTTATCTTTCATATACCATATAGGTATGTATAGGATATGGATATGAAAGAATACCTATAGGATATGAAAGATATAGGATTCATGTTTTGAGAATTATTTCTATTTCACCTTAGTACGTCTCTTGTATTGAAGTTACTGCAATCCATTAATACGCAATTCAAAGGGGCACATAAGGAATGATTTTTCATATAGTTTTTTCTAAAAAAAAAATTTTCTTCCTCAAAAAAATAAGAGTCGATTTTTCTGCGTCTGTGCATATGTACGTGCTCACGGACGTCGACGTCATGAGGACAAAGGGGCCGTACCTCCCCCCCCCCCCAAATTCTTAAATATCTATTTTGTCTTAAGGAGTAAGCTGTTTTTATTGTGCAAGATGTATTCAGTTTGGACCAACCAAAAATCTGGCAACTAAGGGTTTAACAACTAGAAAAAAGCAATTGAAAAGTTTGAAATTTATTTGGGGTCTGTTATATATCGTTGAACAGGTCTTTTTATAAACTACCTGACTAACAAAAAATCCAATAAGGCTGCCATATGAAAAACAAAATATAGTACTAATAACTTGAAAACAAATGACAATCAGAGATATCTGTTTGCGTAAAAAAATTTGTCTTACAAAAGTGTA
>WYDF02069488.1:0-11495 GCA_009867245.2 Adranes taylori
TATATGTATAATGTAGAAAAGGTTTTATTTAACTGATGAACACAATCGACGATTTATACTGTTGTTTTTTTATAGAACTGCACAGATAAATTGTACGTTTTTATTGTCCTTCTGAAACTTAAAGCATTATTTTACTACTTTCTACTCTCTCCTTTTTTTTTTGTTTTTATTTTCTCTACTCACAATGGAGGTTCTATAATAAGGGTACAGATGACGAATGATACGCAATGTTTCAGAATTTGATTTTATTAAAGCAGGATCGAGGTTATGCTTTTGATGACTATAACATAATCACTTTGTAACATAAAATGCTCTGCATGAGTTCTCAGAATGGGTAAGAAATTCGCTGATCGTAATGTACATAAACATTTCAAAAGGGTAAACACATATACGCAATAACAGAGAAATAAAATGTTCGATATTGCGACTTTAACTGATCGACAATGATGGTGAAGTTAATTATAATTCAAAATTTGTTAGTCTGATCCATTTTCTTCTATTAAAAATCAAAGAAATAAAAGAGTGACGAACTAAATATGATTTGATTCTATATTATTCATTCTTCTTTGATCATGAGGACGGTTCTTTTGTGAAATTTCTCTTTTATAACGATCAGACTCGAAATTACAGTTGTCGGTGCCGTTATTCAACGTTGGTTGAATAACGGATATAATCATACGTAAACGAAAACTGGATCGTGCATTGTTGAAGATGTAGATTTTATTGATACGTAGCGATGATGTAAAAATGATGGACACTTTGTGATCCTGTAGCAATTATTGTTACTTTGTGATGATACGATGTCGTTGATGCGTGGTGACAGTGTAGATTTGGCATCTAGTTGCTATGGCCTAAGTAATACCTAAACAGGCGTCGGTGAGTACATCCATACCTTATCAAGGGTCGGAAATAGTGGCAGATTGTTTGGAGCAATGTGTCAGATAAGTGACGCATATATAGAATTTTCTTCATCAGTCGGTGCGTGATTGTTCTCGTGCTCGTGCTCCTAGCGTGGTCGATGTTTTCTGGCCAACTTCTTCTTCTCTCGATGGCACTCTCGCCTTTGCATCGGGAACAGGCTAAGTGGTAAAAAAATAAATAATAATATGAGAACAAGAGTAGAAGAATATAATAACGATGGGATTCGAAAGATTCAACAGAAGATGCGATGGTTGATACTTAACCTTTATTTATTTTTCGTAGAATTTTAATATATGCTGATTGAATATTTACTAGAACGCAACTTGGACTACGATAATCGCTCGCTGACCGAGAAATCGATAAGGCCGTAATTGAGAATTTACTTTGAGATAGCGCGATAGTTCTCGTTGCAGACCCAAATCATCTAGTGCATGCTGGTTTGAGTGGATCTTTTTATTTGAAATTAGCTGGGAATAAGTGACTGCTGGTGGTCGGCTGGACCGTGGCACCTTTCGTAGCTAGACTGTCTGGGCGTCGCTTGAAAGCAATTTCTCAAAAAAAAAATTAAAAAATGTAGAGCTACTCCTAATAAAGAAACATTCTTTGATCCGTCTAATTCATAGTTTTCGAAATGAGTAACCTATGTAAGTAGTAGCAGATCGTTCTTACGGGACAGCCTTCCTCCCTTCTTGAGCTTGACTTAATTCGTTCTAAAACGTTATGACGACGCAACGCTGTTATTTGTGGAGTCTAACGTAAATAGCTCGTTTGACAACTGTCATTTGAAATTTCAAAATAGCCTGTTTGGAATTTGGGTGATTCCCCGATTTGAATTTTGATAAAAGTAACTAGATTTGGCGAGAAATTTGAATGTTTACTTTTTATTGGGCATGGGCCGGGGGATGCTTCGGAGGTTCGTAAATCGTATATCACCGCCGTGAATGTAGACAAACATTTTTGAGGTTAAGTTTTATTAGTATTATTTTGTAATGGTATATGACACTAGATTTGTAACTAGATTAATAAATACTTATTTACTGCCTTGAAAGTAGCTAATACTATCATATATGTACATTTAAAAAAATCCTATTTCACTCTACTCAATTAAATACGTTATAAATAAATATTTTAAAGAAGTTATAATCGTAAAACTTTTAAACCATAATGTAATTAAAAAATACTATAAGAAATTTCACAGCTTATAATATTAAGTGTGACCGTTGACAATTTGTTTTTGAAAAGATTTCCAAAGTTATAAATCATTAAATTTTTTCTTTGAAAATTTGAACTGACAAATTAATGATTTTATGAATGAAATGTGCTTTCTTTAAGCTTATGGTAGCCAATAAACCAACACATAACATCTATAAACTGCTGTTTGGGTTATTTTTGAACGCAAATTAGGTGTATGCGTGCAGCACGTATGTATGTGCATGGTGTTGGGTTGTTTTTATTTTATTTAGTTCAAAACGATGCATCCAATTATAAAGACGCCAATTATATTTATATAAATACATTTGTGAGGTGTTTCAACTGCGGATAATGAATGATTTTCTAAGAAAGATTGACGTGGAACAATTTAAGAGGAAAATTGATTGTATAATATTTTTGTTTTATTGCGCTAGGAACTTTGCGCTTCATTATTAATTTTTTCTTCTAATTGGCAACTAGTCCAGCCTATAAATCGGCTAATCTTGCGCATCTCCCGATCTCAATGTATCCCCACGGCAGAGCGGCCACAGGCTGCTCTGTCGTGGCCTGAGGTCGCTCTTGACTGCACTTTTGAATTTGCCTACCCATGAATTCGCCAACCCATAA
This sequence comes from Adranes taylori, assembly GCA_009867245.2. Lineage (NCBI taxonomy): Eukaryota > Metazoa > Arthropoda > Insecta > Coleoptera > Staphylinidae > Adranes > Adranes taylori. The sequence continues at coordinate 2,740 of WYDF02069488.1, forward strand.
ATCCTCCAGTCCTTACATTTGCCTACGGCATGGACAGCTCCGATGTCCACTTTAGCACAGCGTGTGGCCGCTCTTGACTCACTTTTGGAAAAATTCTAACTGGGTAATGTAGCGTGCTCTTGAACTTTTGCATTTGCTTACGCATGAATTTGCCAACCCATAAGTCCTCCGGTCCTTATATTTACCTACGGCCCAGGCAGCTCCGCAGTCCGCTTTGTCGCTGCTTCCTGCCGCTCTTGACTCAGTAAAAATCTTATAACAGTTAATTAAAGAATAAGATTTAGACAATTTAATAAATACGAGATAGATTACACTAGCCTGCGATGGTTCTGTTTTTTAACTTTTGACAATTGCTGCCAATGTGTCGTGGTGCGCTCAACCCAAAAATGATTTTAGTTTCTTTCCATAACATCAGAATGTTTTGCAAATCCCAATTTGCTAAATGGGTCAAGAAATGCCCCATCTATAGATCTTTTAACAATAACTTCATTCGCAAAATCGAACTTCAGCTCGACGAAGCTTCAAACAAATAGTGCTGAAGCTATACGGCAGGCTGTGAAAAAATCTGATATCACAACTATAGAAGAAATACGTCAAGCTGACCAAAACACTGTTAGGCAGGCCTGGTTATCAAAGGAATCAGTTGACCACATTCGGGTAAGAAGGAATATCAAATCCTGGGACATTGACAGCAGTATAGATCGGAAACTGCGTTACTCTGATACCAATAACTCTTAGGACCTGTTCAAGAATATACTTCTATTACTCAGAAGTTCAACCCCTGATATTGAACAATTAAAGATCAACATGATTGTTTTAATACAGAAATAGACCAAATTGCATCGGTGTGGAAAGATTACAGTGACAATCTGTACGCTGACCCGAATACTATTTGTGGAGGTCTTGGAGGAGTAAGATTTGGAAAACAGGTTTATTGCCAAAGGGCTGGTCAACTTCAGTATTGCTTCCTCTACATAAGAACGGGCCAGGAACAGTGGAAAACTACCATTTGATAGCCCTGATATAGCAAGATTAGTGTAGATTGTTTAGTTTGGTGGTTTGACAGCTGTCATTTGAAAATCTAATATGGCGTATGATGGGCATTTCGGGTCGTTACTCCGGGGGAAATTTTACGTTCATATATTTAGCAGATCTTTGGCATATTACCGGGTTGTTTTGAGGTTATGTTTTTTTTTTTATTGTATTATTTGCTATTTAAAAAAATTTTTTTTTATTATTTTCTATTATTTTTATTTATACTATTTTCGATTTTTGTTATACCATCTCGAAATTTTAAAATGCTTCATCCATATGTCGGTAATGTAGTTTCCTTGTTGTTTGTTTAGAGTGTTATATTATACTCTGCGAGAGATGGAACTAGTTGTGTGTTATTATTTCAATTGCAAATGAATTTAAATGAAATCAATATTTTTTATTTTGCATCGTTGATTCGAACCAGGGACTTCTTGCGTCGAAAGAAGACGAATTCAACGAATTAGGATGTATTTATAACACTAATTTCGAATGTCTGCGTTGTGTGTTGAATGCATCAAACAATAAGCTTATTCAAATCAGTTTAGATTTGAAATGAAAGTTTTTGCAGACGAGCAATATTGAGTAATTTTAGACAACTAAAGATATAGATATTGGATTTAAATAATAGATTTAATATTTCTATTTAGAAAATAGCTAACAACAGATAATAAATATAAGCAAGTAGGATTTTAAAATAGAGTAAATCAATCTATTATATAGGTGCAGTAATAATATAGATTAAAACAATCGATGACATATGGACGAATTTAAAAATTTTTTGGACACATCACTCGACATGACAGCACGGAAACACTAGTTTAGGGAAGACCGGAAGGGAAAAGGAAACGTGACCTATCCCAACTCGGTTTATCGATATTATTTCGAAACTAACAAAAACGAGTTTCACTAAGGCTGCTCGCCAAGCGAACGATCGACAGACGTGGAAATCGGTTTAACGAATTAGAAGCTTGCCCTATTCAACGTCAGCATCCGTCGTTAACGAAGTATTTTAAAGAACCAGGATCCGTTGGGTCAAATACAACAATTATCATAGTTGATCTAAAATCGAGGAAGAAATCCCATTTCCTAGGTGCAGCATTCATCAGGGCGATCGTAGACTAGAGGCGATAGGTGTTATAATCTCAATATATGCGAATATCTCGTTGGTGTTGCGAATTCTTACTAGTCTCAGGGGTGATCCCCAGAACCGAACTATCATAGATAGCAATCAGTCAGGAAAATATCAAGACTCTGCTCTAGCCAATCAAGTAAAATAGACTTTTTTAAATGTTGATGATTCGGATCTAACAAAATATTTTTTTTCTAAAGTGTATCAAAGAAAGTGGCTGACCGCAGAATGACTTTAATAGCGCCAAAAATTTAATAGGCAACTCTCGTACAACATCTTATTTTAAGTAGTTTCTGTAATTGAAAAGGGTATATTTGAAAAGGGATACACACCAAATTGGAGTATTGAACTTTTCTTTAATAATTAAAGTAAGACTTATAAATCCTATATCGGGTAATTTCTATAATGAAATTTCTATAATATACTATAGCAGATGCAAGCAACAAATCAATACAATTCTTTTCTGCTTTAGACAAGAGTTGGGAACTCGCGAGACACTCTTTTCACTTAATGTACTTACAAAGAGATGCAGAGATATGAATGTCGATGTATACGCCTGCTTCATTGACTATCGAAAAGCGTTTGACGGCGTGTCGCATTAGAAGATGGCAGAAATTCTAGGAGCCTCAGGTATAGACGCTGGAAACCTGCGCATTATTACTAACCTATACTGGTACCAAATTGCACATGTAACAGTGGGCGCCGCAACGTCTGAAAAAATGGTAATACAGAAGGATGTACGGCAAGGGTGTGTTCTATTCCCATTTCTGTTCAACCTTAAACTTTATTCAGGCGGAGTACTAGTGTTAAATGGGGGCTGGGGGCAACTTGACGCGATACATGCTCATCAAAAATTTTATTTCCAAATTATTTTTTAAACCACATAGTTGTGATAACTGCACTTCAATAATGGTTTGAGAGAAATCAAGTTTACTTGACGTTAAACATTCATGCAACATTAAAAAACAGGGATCCTTGGGCGGCAATATTAAATTATCAATGCTTATATGCTCTGCACTAGTCAATCAAAAAAACAGACGTTTGACAATGCTGATGATGCGGATCTAACAAAATATTTTTTTTTTCTAAAGTGTATGGAAGAAGATGGTTGAACACAGAATGACGTATTTTAGCATCAGAAACTTAAAAGGCAACCCTCGTACAACCATTTGTTTTAAGTAAATTCTGTAATTGTTTTTTCGTTAATTCTTTCTTTAATTTGATAATAAAATTTAGTTACTTAAGGTCGTATTACTATTATTGCATTATAACTTCCTAGAATTTGTTTGTTTATGTTTTGAAGGGATATTGTACATAGAAAATAAAACGATATTCGGAATGGCTGCCAATTTGTCATAGAGTCCTGAAAGAAATTAGCTGACGCGAAATGTCCCATTTCGCGCCAAGTTTATGCCTTTGGCAAAGGTAATAATGTTAATAATGACTCCGCGCGGAAAAAGGAAATAGGTCGGAGATCGGAGACCTTTCCGAGTATAAATTTCTCACAGTGGCGTAACAAAAAACTTTGTGTTATTATCAGCGCTGCGGTGGTAATATTTATGCAAATTATATTAGGAAGTAGATTTGATGGGTTTTATAAGATAACTAATATCCTCCTCCTTTTTAGTCGTTATCTTCAGAAAGAGGCATTGAGCTTGGGTTGGGCCAGTGAGCTTCCAGATGTAGTCGATCTTTCTTGATGGGAATCGACTATGGGAGCATTTACCTTGGACAATGGGACGCTCCAGTCCAGTTTCACGTCACCGGATGTGCTCAAAATATTGCAAGATGCTTTTCTAAATAGTACTTGATAGCCTTTTGTTGATCCCCAGTTTAGTCAGAATCGATGCATTTGTTTGCTTTGTTGTACATGGCATTTTCAACATCCTCCTTCAACACCACATTTATGGTTTCTTAGCATTCCCCATTGTTTAACTGGTCAAACAGGGTTATGTCTGGAGATTCATCAAATCTCCAAGACATTGCTATATTTGTTATATATTCATATATTTTTTCTTTTTTCTTTTGGCGAATCAATATTTATTTAAATTGATGGATCTTCATTTAGATTGTGAAGAAACTAGTGCAGAGAACATCATATAATTCACCATGTTATAATTCTTGTTTAGTAATTAATTAATTAATTAACTAACAGGGGATATCTGGAGGGTGACAACCTCCCACTGTTCCCATACTCCCAGAGAACTAAACAATATTTAATAAAAGTAATTTATTATTTGCTTTCAGATTGGTGGGGTTATCTGAAGGATAAGAACATCGGTGCTTATACTCTAAGAACATCGGTGCTTATATTCATAGTGAGCACATTAAGAAATCATCTAATAAAGAAACCCTCTAGCCCCTTCAATAAAGACATCCTCTGGTATAATAATAATTGAAATATTTTACAAGTAAAAAAAATAAGTCATCTTGTATAATATAATTGAAAGTTGTACTAGCTAAAATATTTCATATCTATAAATCACACAGTTATGCAATGCTCAAAGGTTATTAACTTAATATGTGCGTAATAAATATATTTCTATAACCGACGTTCGTTATAAAATTTGTAACAAGATATGTAAATAATAGTTTGGATTTTTGTTTACAAAGTTTTGCGCGCGACACATAAAGGTGTTATTAATTAAGTAATATTGCACGTATGTTTTAAAGGTCTACAAAACGCCACAAGGTCTACAAAAGTCATTTGTAATAGTACATGCATAAATTGTTTTATTTGTATTTCAGTTTCTATTGTCTAACACCCGCTTTCCTCAAAATTGTTACTCCCCTAGTACCAGTATGTTGTATCACTAGGTGTCGTAAAACAAACTTTAACTGCTATCATCGAGCCAACAAGGCAACAGCTAGTGTAAAACACAATAGGCGTCTGAGTTATGCTAGATTGAGCGGGTCCTTTTATGCGAATTTTCTGGGAAGAAGCTGGTTCTGGTGCCTTGCCGAAGCAGGTCGCATTCCACGGCGTCAGTCGCAACAAAGACGCAGCTTGAAGGAAGCTTCTGCCGCAAACCTTTAGGAAGATTGTGCTTCCAGCCAATAGAAATGTTCTTCATGATCCGTTAAGAAATTTAAGGAGCAAAGTTGCATTATTTTCTTGACGAATATGTAAGAAAATGTAAGTGGTGGTAATTCTCAAACGGTAGTGGGGTAGCTTTATGCGATCCAACTCTTAGAAGCATTATACTGAAGACGCCTTCTGACAAAATAGTTAAACTAATATCACACTACACACTTCATCCATGATAGTCCACGTTTCTAATCCATTATTGGAAAAATTACCAAATTGTGTTTTTGGCGATGTTTCTGTCTCACCACATCTTTTGCGGACATCGCCGTACGCGCAATCTCAATGTGACGTTTGATCTCATCGATATTGCCTCCCGCATTTGGTTATTAATGAACCGAGGTAGAGTTTGTCTACTTCGGTACTCTTTGGACTTTGGTTTTCTGTCTGTTCAACAACAGTCTTATGTTTCGACTGGTTGTAATAAGAGTTCTAGGTCATGTGATGACGTTCCTATAAGCGTGATGTCATCAACATACCAGATCTCAAATTATTAATTTTACCTCAACCAGAGAAACCACTATCCCATTCCGTCAGTGCTTCTCTCATTGCATACTCCGCGTATATGTTAATGAGGAGTGAGGAAAGAATACCTACTTGTCTCACTTCTGTCTGCGTTTAAAGGCGCCCAATTATGACGTCAAGTAGTCATTTGCGGTGTTTAACATAGACAGTTTGGTCGTTTCACACCTATCATTTGACAATAGAAGATGGCGGCTGACAGACCATTGGCAACTACTTAAACCAACAGACAGATCACTGAAGATCTAGTTTTCGATAATAATATTTCTTGAGTGAAATATCCCCAAATTATTTGTTTTTACAAAAGACTCGCGACTTTACGACAACTGTTTTCCGTTACATCCATAAGAATATGATTTCTGTAGTTTTTTATTATTTGTTTGCAGCTATGTTTTCAGAAACAAGTTTCCCACACAAAATATCCGTCATGAACTAATAAGAAACATAGCACCGAAATAATATACCGTTTTTATAATATATTTTTTACAGTATATACAAGGTGATTCTCAACTTGAGTCATTAATTTTAACAGGAGGTAAAACAAGTATAATAGAATTGAATTCCGACAAAAGCATGAAATTTCAAAATTAGAAAAATAATTTGAGTCAACGTTTTTAGAAATGCACGTGTTTATGCATTCCTGAAAACGTTGACTCAAATTATTTTTCAAAATTTGAAATTTCAAGTTTTTTGCTTTTAACTGCGATAAATAAAATATGTTTTAACGGTTGTCTTCATATATCAAATTTTTCGCATACGCGATTAATGTAAGAAACGCTTTGAATGTTTTCTCGATATTTGTAAGGTCAAAGTCGACATTTTGGTGGTCAGTTAGGAAAAGCATATTAATGGAATTCACTACTATCGATTCTAAGAACCTAATATTTTTTTATTGCTCTAAATATCTCATAAACCCTTTGTTAACGTAGGGTGGTACTTCACCAACGAAAAGCATCACCAATGTCCTCTTAAAATTAGTGATTGGGGTTTTGAATCTGCCTATTTAGTGCTGATTCAAACGATAGGGCTGCTTAAGCTATTAGTCAAAATAATAAATCATCAATATCTATATATACTTACTGATATAGAATTTACTAAATGTCTATAGCTTGTGGCATATATCGCTTGGATTGCGAAAGGTAGCGGGATCGTTATCCAACCCCTCCACCAACTTGTAGGGATATTGTCGTGGGGATTTTAATTTTGAATAATTCTCTAAGCTTTCAAACAGACTCTATCCTAGCCGAGAATGTCGTCCTAAACGGTCTGCAAAATAATACGATCGTAAACATGTTTTTCTAGAATGGAGCGCAGCTGTTTCTGTTGAACATCTGCTTATTGATACGTTTTTTTTCGGTTGTAATAGAACTTTATTGCAGTTTGAATTTATTAGAATATAATTTATAAACTAAGATAACCTCCTTGCACCCAGATTATATTTAATTTAACCCGTTACATTTTCGATTCATGGCAATAGGGTATGGATTTGATAATTACCAACGTTCATTATAAAAGATGCTCAACCCAAAATTTAGTAGCCTTTTAAGTGCCCATTATACAACAGTAAAGCGATGACATTTTGTAATATAAAATTAAGTGTACATAAAAAACACAGAAATTTCAAATTTTGAAAAATAATTTGAGTCGACGTTTTTAGGAATGCACGTATATAGTTCAATGTGCTTTCAACAAGCGATGTTATGAGGTACTGCGATAACTGCGATAAATAAAATGTGTTTTAACTCTTGTCTTCATATCTAAAATTTTTGGCATACACGCTTCACGTAAGAAACGCTCTGAATGTTGTTAGATGTTTCTAAGGTCAAAGCAGACATTGTACTGGTCAGTCACGAAAAGTAGATTAATGGCATTCAATACTATCTATTCTAAAAACATAATATTTTTTTATTGCACTTAAAATTTTATCAATCCTTTCTTAAAGATGGTGGTACTTCACAAACGAAAAGAATCACCAATGTCCTTTCAACTTAATGACTAAAGTTTAGAATCAGCGTGTATAGGGTTGGGTGGACAACGATGATGCTATTAGTCAAAATAATAAATCATCGATGTATAGTTACAGATACATACTTTACTAAAGATCTATAGCTTGCGGCATTTAGCGCTTGACTTGCGAGAGGTACTTGGGTCGTTAACCGGGGCCTCCACCAAATTTCCACGACCCGTTTTAAAGAGATAACGACGTGGTGGTTTAATTGTGAATAATTTTCAAATGACTGTTTATATCCTAACCAAGAATGCCGTTTTAAACGGTTTGCAAAGTAATACGACCGTAAACATGTTTTTTCTAGAATGGAATGCAGCTATTTCCTGTTAAACAATTGCTTATAAATACGTGTTTTTCGACTGTAATAGAAATTTATTACAGTTCGAAATTATTAGAATATATTTTATAGACTAAGTAACCTGCTTGCATACAGGTTCTAGTTAATTCAACCCTATACATTTTGGATACGTGGCAATATGCTATGGATTTGAATATTACCAACGTGCGTTATAAAGATGCTCAACCCCAAAACTTGACAGCGTTTTATATGTGCGAGTAAAGCGATCACATTTTGTAATATAAAATTAAGTGTTGGTAGATTAAAATTATTTTCTAGTCACAGTCTGATTTTTATCGCCTACGCCATTGTTTATGCTCTTTGTAAAAATTACTAGAAACACCTCTATTCGAATGCCAACGAAACAAACAATAGTCATATAACACGACCACTACCCTTTCTAACCTTACTATGTTTACACCTCTTTACTCCCTCTCGCACGTTGAGCGCGGACCAACCTATCGCATCCCTTTACTTACTTATTCAGACGGTTGTTACCTACCGTGAAGTTAAGAACAAATTGTCCTACACCGAAGAAACAATGTTTGTAAAGGGACTCCGTCCCATGGGTTGTAGCAAAGTTTTTTTTGTTAGTAATCGCTTGGGATAACTTTAGCGGTCACACATTGTGTAATTTTTT
>WYDF02069499.1:0-11494 GCA_009867245.2 Adranes taylori
AATGAAACTATAATATTAATACTTACATGCAACTTCACCTTCACTAGATAAATAAAATAAAATTTTATTTTATTTTGTACACCTCAAATCTTGTTAACTTGAACAAAAAGTACGAAATTGTTGGTTTTCTCTAACCTCAAATTAATTAAACAGAAAGGGAATTCCCATAAAACTTTGCCGTACATACTACGCATGCGTCAAGACTGTCAAGCATGCCGTACATACTGCACATCAAAGATCAGCCTGGGGATTACGTACACAAATATTGGAGAGATAGATATATCCATCTCTTTTCACAAATGTAATTTTGACGTTGTTAGAAAAAGAGGTCTGTAGTATCTATCTATCTCTCCAGGTACATAATACGGCCTCTCAATTGTGCCGGAAACGGCAGCCATATGTGCGCGCGAAATTCAAATCACTGTCAAACTCGTGTCTGGTGTTTGCCCTGTCCTCTGACGTGCCGGAAACGGCAAGCAATATGCGCGCGTGAAATTCAAATCACTGTCAAAATAATTTTAAATATTTAATTAATAAAATTGAAATAAAATAATCTAAAAAAATGTTTTAGAAATACAAATGAGTATAAAATTATACAAATGAGTACTTTCAGAGTACAGGATTTGAAAAGAGTACGGTTTGCGAAAAAAGAGTACAAAACTCAGTAAATGAGTATAGTTGGTCACCTTATATTTACAATATAGTAAATGTAAATACAATATACACTCAAAATGCGTTAATATAGAAATTGGTTTATTAATAGAAATGAAATCTAGTAATAAAATAAAAAATTGGAGTTGTAAAATATGTATGAATAAAACTCAGGTTAAAGATTATGAAAGTATGAAACATCCTGATGGAAATACAGAGATCATTATGATAAGAAGTAAGAATAATTCATCAAGGAACTCCCCTGAAGTATATTAGGGTTTCCCCAGAAAGACCATAAATGACTCAGAGGTAGCAGCAGGAAAACAAAATATGTTTTGTTAAGAAATGACTAGCAAGGTGTTGCAAGTCAGACAAAATAACGGCAAAACAATAAATAGTTGTAACAATATTGTAAAGCAAGCTAAACTTAAAGATGCAGCAGAATATGACAGCAGTTAGAGATAGTCCTTTCTTAACACTCGCCCATCCGACAAGACCTTATATTAACTCGTTCTAAACGAAAATCAAAGATGGCGTCGGTGACGTCATTGAGGGGTCCTTGGGGGGAAGCTTTTTGGGCCCTTTTGGTATCCTTTGGGATCATTTTTCGGACCTTTTGGGATAATTTAGGGGACCTTTTAGATCGTCGGAATGTTTTGGGGACTCTTTTGGGGAAGTCCCGACTTGATTTTTTCTAGGTTTGGCCCAATACTTGAAAAGCATGTTGCTAATGCAGATCCCTGTATTATTAAATCATTCAATCATTCGACCCTACATGGCTCCTCACCGATCCACTGTCTGTGCTGTACTTCAAGTGTATTCAATGTAGTTCTAGTATCGTATCCCCTCTCTATCCAATCTCTGCATGTATGTACCCTCACAATGTATAACTCTGTATCCTCTATGTACTCCTCTATAGAGATATGTCGCTATATGTTCGCGATTGCATCGTGAAGTGTTCGGAAACATAAGGAAATGCAAGTCATAAGAATCCGCGATCCCTTGTTACGTTGAAAGGCATAGTGAAAATATCGAATTTTGTTTTAATGAGATTGATATCAGCGATCCAACTGAAAATGCAATTTTCTCAGATCATCTTCATAACTCTTAGCTTTATTTTAATTTTTTGTTATGTGGGAGGTGGAGAATCATAAAATGATGAGGCCTGCCTGGTGCACACAACAGTGTGGGATTTGAACCACTTACCCCTCTGAATTCCTCAGCCTGAATATACATTTACTGAGCCCAGATACATGGGCTCAGATACATTATGACATTTAAGTTGTTTATATGACAAAAAACCGTGAAAAATACAAAGACAGAAAGTCATGCTATATCTCCCAACGCCCACATATCGCAGAGCCTGTGTTATCGGATTTCAAATGCGATTTAAATTAATCAAATTTAATTCGATTCGCATTTAATATATAAATTCGCTAAACAAAAATGAACGAGAGAAAAACTTAGATGTTTAATACCAATGTAATGGAAAAATATTGAAACGCAAAGAAGAATATCGAGCACCTGTGGCTACGCTGGAAGCAATACAAGGTACACCCTGGTACGGAAAAAAGCAAATATCCCCTACAGATGCATTTCAGTTGTTTAAGCTTTCGCGGAATTACTTCCGTAAAAATCGTCAGTATAATATATGATTTATTATCATTGACTGCCTCTACTTGAACAATTTTCCTTGTGCTGAACTCTGATTGGTGAAACAGTTCAGAGATTTAAATTTCTTAAGTCCAGATTCTTAAATGTTCCAACGCAACAAAGATGTTCGCCCATTAGTCGTAGTTTTAAACTTCCTAACATTTTGACCAGAAGTTTTTCTGAAGCCACGCCCATCGAGACGTCGGCTACACGGATGCCACTGGTCACTTGCGTCACGCCAGAAGAGTCTTATAAGAGTCAATATAAGTGGTTTGTGAGCCAATTCGCACATCTTTACTGTCATAATTCTATTTAAATGAGACCATCTAACTTTTGCACAACGAGCATAATCGCAGTCTTAACTACGGTTTGCTCAAAGTAGCGCAATACTTAAGAATCATATAATCATTTTAAATCAACTATCAAATCATCACAATCTAAATCCACAGACTTCCGATTATTTCATCATTCAGTTTTCAAGACAAAAAGTATAGCGGTGTGGTTGCTTTCAGACTGACCGAGCTTATGGATAAATTCTAATCGGAACAGGTGGACAGATACCTTAATACAAAGAGCTCATGGTGAGCTGAGCAACACAGTGCCGCACAAGTCACGGATGCTTTGCTATCTATCTATAGAAAATGGGAAAAAAAGACATATCCCCTAGCACTGCGAGCAGGAGACAGACAACGCAGAGCATACTCTATTCACCAATAAATTGGCCACTAGTGGTAAGCTCCCCTCCTCCCCCCCCTATTTTTCTCTTCCTAACGAAAGCTTTCTAACTAATATCCCCTCTCCTTTGATTAAAAAGCTGTTAAACGCTACATGCGCCCATGGTCTCAAAAAATTAAAATGTGTCACCAAAAAATAAATAAATATGATTTAAATACGCGGGAATATAGAGGGAAACACGCTAATAAATATTTTTAATAAAACTTCAATTTAATTTAAAGAAAAAAATTAACCAGAAGATACAAATCAAGTTTGCCTTATAATAAACAAACTGTGTCGATATTTCTGATTTAAATCAGCACACATTTGCTCACTTGTGCCGCTGTATCGTCCAATACCTATGCTTATCTTATTTAGAACTCCCATGATTTCTTCATGTGGTTCGCCAACACATAAAACCTTTTACTTTTTCGATGTTGCTTGGATAAGTGCTGATTCTATTTGCTTTATTACATTACTTTTAATTGTAATTACTGCATCCACACTTAAACGATATTAATAATCTATATTAGTAGTTATATTTTTAATTACTTGTCTCAAGTCGAGAAAATTGCTTTTTTTCTATTATATGAACGTTACTTAGTAATTGATTATAAAACAAAAATTTATATAAGACTAAAAAGATCAATTTCGCCAGAAATGAGCAATTGAATATACTAAGCTGATTTTGTGCAATAAAAAACTTTCTAACAACTTTTTAATATAGTTTGACCAATTATAAGTTTGCGGGTCACTTACTCACCTTTGTTTGTTTTCAATATCTTTAAAAATAATTCGTCACCACAAATTGTTAAGAGACATAAACTTTGACACAAAGTTTTACGCATAAAAAATAACGTATTTCGTATTAATCATTTTTGAAAATATTGAACACACGAAATGTATCCAAGTAAACCGCAAAATTACGCTGGTCAAGCCATAGGACTCCATATATGTTTTTATACATTTTGATAGCCCTTGTGATTCCTTTTAAAATGATACCACACCTGAAGGTTCCAACTTAATGGTTCCAAAGATATAGCCCCTAATATTTTTGAAACTCTCCATGATAACCGGAAGTCAACAAATAAATACGCATAATTCCGGTAGATTGAAGAAAACTTTTTAAGGAAAGATATTTTCCGGGCATCTATAAGATGGTACCCCTGCAATTTAATAAATGTTGTTATCAGTGGCAGGGTTCAAATTATAATTTAGTGAGGGGTTCAAACTGATCACATATCTATTACACTTTGATTTTTAAGTATAATTTAATTTTAAATAAAATGGTGGTTTAGTCTTGGTGAATCCCCTCCCCTAAATTCACCATTGTACACTTTTCTAGCGTGAAAGTACACTTTTCTAGCATGGTTACAGCTATGAGTTTCTGTGCTAATCTGTGCTAATCTGAGGTTGGCTTGTAGCGGCCGATAGTGGTCGAGGATGAAAATGTTAATGGCGAACGATAGCTTTCGAAGCGGGTTTTCTCTATACACCGAACAGAGCCATCATGCGCAACCAAAGTGCGCAGCACGTAGGTGACATGTCAACACAGTGGGCCATTTTGGTCGGCCAATTCAACTTGTTGATGTCGTCGAATTACAATGCATTTAACAAACAATTACAATATTAAATGAATGAAAAATAATTAAACATAATTTATGTTTTGAATGTTTGCTTTATATATTTTCTGAATAGTAAATGAGTAATTTAATCCCGACAACGTGGAGCACTGAAGAAATATTTTTCAACCTCCATCACGTCACAGAAAAAGAAAGCAACTAAGAATATGGGTAACGTAGTGGCCCATTTAGTGCCCAATATAGTGACCCAGTATGTGGAGTCGACCTAGAATAACTAGATAGTTGCGATGTCCATCGTAGCAATAGTGGCCATCATGGTGACATTGCAGTGGCCCATTATGTAGACACATTTGCTAATCTGAATCTAGAACAACATTAGCTTTATTTGAAATATCAAATTCAGAGGCAGATTCCTCGTCTCTGTCTCTCTGTCTCTTTCTTTCTCTCCCCCCCCCCCCCCCTCTAGCTCCATCTCTCCCTCTCTATCTTCTTAATAGGACGCATTTTAGCTCTTGTATTGGTCGTTTCTGAATGAGCAAATTCGCACATCTCGACTGGCATAATTCTCTTTAAACGATCTCAGCTATCTTTTCCACAGCGAGCATCTTCGCAGTCTTAAGTACGGTTTGCTCAAAATAGCGTAACAATTAAGAAAAATTTAATCAGTTTAAATCAAGTATTAAATCAAAAATTATCATTCAATTTTGAAGACAAAAAGTATAGCGATGTGGGATCGCGTGCTTTCAGACGGACAGAGCTTATGGATAAATTCCGATCGGGGCAGGTGGACATATACGTTAATACTCCAAATAAGACCTTGAATTTGTATCTAGAAAAACATGTGCTTCCTCTGAAAAATCTAATTCCTCATCTCCGGCTCTCTCAATTATAACAACAGTGTGCACCTCTTAAATTACCTGTTCTATGTCAAAATCTTCACTTATTAATTGTTCAATGCATCTGATTCAATTTTGACAGATATAGCTTGTTATTGACTGTGTAATTCTAATTCTTCAGGATTTCAAGCAGATGAAATAATTTCCTTGTTAAATTTTGTTCTGGAGATTGCCCATAACATTTGAACTCACAGCTTTCTTAAATTTAGAACCATTATTCAAAATTTTCGTGGTTCAGTGAATCTTGAATTTTGAAGTGCTCGTAAATATAAGCTTACAAGTCTCTGTTCAGCCACTTGTAGTACAACCTCTACTTAAAACAATGTAACGTTTGTTATTTATAGATACTTGTGTTGTAGAGTTCCGGCTGTCATCCGTCCATTATTTCAGTTTTTAAATGTCTCTTTCTGAAACAGCTAGGTTTCTTCCAAAAACACAAACTGCAAAGGATTTTCACTTTCCCAGTTTTTCACATAATTTCCAAGATATTCACATTTCGCATAAAAAATTCCTTCCATCAAATTTCTTGTATCGAAATCCCAAAGATTCTAATAGTCTCCAAAGTGAAGTCCGTGAAATTTCACACAACTGCTTTTCATTTATTTGATAAAGTAATGTATCTAGCGTTATGACTTCACATGTTATAAATCAAATTTTAAATTTCCGTTTTAACTGCATTTTCTAAGTCATCTGTTTTTGGATTAGATCTAAAAAAAATTCCGCCCGTAGACGGAAAATTTTCTTTTTGTGAGCAAGCTTTTCAAACGGACGTACGACTTATTTTTCATGCGTGTGTAGTCCTTAGCTGAACAGCACTAAGCGTAAGAAGGTGATATTCAGCATTCTTTGATTTCTCAAAATTATTTTTTACATTCACGATACATTCATGTTTAAATATTATTTCATATTTATTACCTGAATATAGTTTACTAAATAATTTATTTCTAATACATATTTATTACCGTGTCTCCGGTATTGAAAACGATGCTGCCTAGGTAGCAAAAGATTTCCACTTGTTCAATCTCTTCTTCCAAGGCCAATGCCCTCTTGTTTTTGTTCTTCACCCTGAGCTCTTTGGTCTTGACCATGTTGATTCTTAATCCCACTATCTGCGCCTCTGTTTGCAGGTCCTTGAACTTCTCGCAGATATCCTTGAAAGTGTGAGTCAGAAGGTAGATATCATCCGCGAAATCCAGGTCTTCCAGGCGTTCTGTCAAAGTCCATTGTATTCCTCTCCTCTTATGCTCGGTTATATTCCTCATGATGTGGTCTAATGTCAACAGAAATAGTCATGGTGAAATCAAACGTTGCCATAGTCCTGAATCTATGTTAAATGGCTCTGAGAGACTGCCGTCATATTTCGCTTGGCACATATATGCTCTGTACATTATCTTCACAACGTTGATGATCTTTTGTGGAACCCCATAGTTCTGCATTGTTTTCCAGATGGCTTCGCGCTGGACACTGTCAAAAGCCTTTTTGAAATCGACGAACGCCAGATATAGTGGAGACCGGTACTCCATGGTTTGCTTGATGATGATCCTCAAGGTGTTAATCTGGTCCCTTCATGATCTTCTTTCCCTGAAGTCACCTACTTTCAGCACTTTGCTAACTATTGACGCTAATTCCACGCTAATTCTTGCAATCCGTTAGGTCTCCTTTCTTGGGTAGTTTGATAAGGATTTCCTTCTTCCAATCTTCTGGAGTGGTTTTTGGGTGCCAAATTACTTGATACAGTGGCAGAAGCATATTCGCTGTTGTCTCATCGTCTACCTTGAGCATCTCTGTCACCAAATTGTTCACCACAGGTACTATTCCTGTCTTACAGCTCTCCAGAGTCTTGATGATTTTATTGCAACTGAAAGGGCGAGTGCTGATTTGAAGTTCAGGCATTACCAAATGAAGGCTAGTTTCTCATGTTGAGGACTTCACTGAAGTGTTCCCTCCAGCTACTGTTCACTATTGGTCAACTGCTCACAATCCTTCGACTTCACTGGGTTGCGTTCGTTAAAGCATTTCCGGGACAGCTTCTTTGTGATGCCATACAACTCATTTGAGTCTCCCCTTTCTGCTGCCTCCTGAGAACTTTCTGCAAGCTCGTTCACCTGTCTCCTTATATGCTTCTAAATTAATGTTAAACAAATACATATATGACTTACTAACACAAATAATTATGTATTGATAGTTGCATTCAGTTCATACATCTAATACTTCGTATAAAGGATTCTAATATTATTACTATTCTTTTTAGTTACTTCATTCTTTGGAACACACAGCAGATAGATTAGGGCTTAGTTAATAACTTGCTATGAATATAATTTAAAGAGTTGTTTAATAATAGACTTTATCTTTTAGACTTTATTGTCTAGCCTTTATTTGGACAAAAAGTCTTTATCTTCTTGCTACTAAGAAATTTTTGCCTACATATTGTGATCCCTCTCCAATAAGTAATCTTTAACTTATTTTTTTAGATATAATTAAATGTGACTAAACTGGTGGAACGTACTATAACCCACGCCCCATATACCTCCTCCAACTAGCATTCTCTTATCTGTCATACTCATCCCCTATCTTAAATATTCCGGCATCATCATTTCCATCATCAAATATACATATTTCCTGTTATATCTACTATTCTAATTCTTTCATACCTCTACCGCATTTGTACATCTTTCACTTCTGTTCAATGTCTGTCTCATATTTCGAAATTCCACTCATTCTATCATATCATTTGCCCATTGAAACTTCTTCCACCTCTCATATAAACTTCATTAGTCCCTCATATTTCCTCTTACACACCATTGCTTCCTCATATACTATTTTAACAATTCTCTCATTACCACCACTTTCGTACCTTACCATCTCCTTCTCTCCATACACCCAACATTTTACTTCATTCAGCTCTACTCCTAGCATTCTTTTCGTATATTTCATTATCATTTCTTCCATCAACTTTCTTTCTTTCTGCTTTCGCCGCCTAAACTTCCGCACCATACAACATAATATTCCTGACACAGACTTTCCAAATCATCATCCTCATTCTTACTGAATCTCTAAACTTTTCCTTCCATATATAGTCCATCCTTTCGGCTGCTACCTCAAAACTTTCCTCGTTAACAGCTCCACATAATCATTCCCCAACCCGTTCCTGCCTATCATATACCCTAAATATTTCATTTCCTTTACATTCATTAAAAACAAGTCTATTTACTGTCCCTCCCACCTTCTAACACAACCATTACTTTCGTTTTACCCACATTACTTCTAACCCTTTTTTAACTATACCCTCTCCATGACTTCCTGCATTTCCCCCCTACTACCCGCTATACACATTACATCATCCGCATATCCAAGAGACTACATATTTTCACTGCCTACTAATACATACCCTGCTTGCTATCTTCTCAACACATCTTCTAAATCCGATGCATAAAAGTAACAGATAAATCTAGCCAACGGGCTCATCGTAGTAGTTTTTTTTTAATTTAAGAAGATGAACAAAGGGGAAAAACAATGCACATCCATCACTCTTCTCTATCTCCCTCTCTCTTTCTTTTCTGGCTTATATGAAACCTGAAACCAACATACTGTAACCTATCCACCAACCAACTGCTTTTTGACATGCTACGGTCAAGCTTTTTATAGATTTCCAAATACTGTAGCACTTAGGTCCAAAACCATCAAAGAAAATTGAACAAGTGTAGAAAACCATCAACTCAGCGTTTAGTCCATCAAATACAGCAAATGAAGTAGTCATACAGAAATAGCTGATGACTCGTTGCCCACACATTTATGGTCTCCAGGTTTACATAACGAATACAGAGCCCGGAAATTATGCACCAAGTTTATACATCTAGAACTGCGTCTGTAAATAAGTTTCACACTAATAACAAATTCCACTTATATACTCACGGCTAAAGAATTTGAAACAAAATTCTTGCGAACGTCCTTCAAATCACGTACTAGTCTCATGTGCTTTCAATAAAGGTACCGGAAAAAAGTAAAAGAAAAAGCGCAATTGTTTTGAATCGCCAGTTTTGGATAGATGATGTATTTTATGGAACAAAAAAGGAATCATGTACCTTGTTGCTTGTTGTAGAACCAATATCCGCCAGTCCAGGATTCTTATACACATATGTCAGCCAGCTACATGCAATAGTGAACTGGATGCATAGGAAATTAACATAATTGCTAGTGGTACGCCACTGACATTATATACGAACGGAGAACAAGATCTGTTTTCAGTACGTCAGTGAAGAAGAAAATCTGGTTTACTGAAATCACATTCTAGGATCTAATTAACAAATTAGGTGTCGCTAAATGTAATACAAATAACTGAAAGTTAATTATTGATTCCAGTAAAAGGAGTTTCAAGGCTGCACAAAGCCGTGACAATAAGCAAAGTACACTTGGAAGTAAAGACCATATGCCCTTTAAATCAATAAATTACCAAATGAGACTTTAAAGTTAAATGACCATAGCAGAAGAGGAAAACGACCCTACGCATTCACCATTCCGATTACTTATTTGATATAACATATTAAAATATTGGAAAATGCTTGAGGGTCGCTTCTCGGACACTTTTTTGCTCATCGTTTGCATATCTCGTAAATCTTCGTATATCATCGTGTTCAATAACAAGCGCTTGGTGCTGTTGCCAAATATTTCTGTTTTGATGTGTAAATTTGAATTGCGCGCATGCGCTGAGGGAATTCCCGATGTGAATTTTGAAAAATGTTACTGGATTTAATAAAAATAACTTTATTTCTACCAACAACAAAAAGTGTTTAAATGATTTAAATTGTTTCTATAGCTTTATTGTAATCGACATTAATTTGTGCTGTAAGATAAGGCAGTCATCTTAGAAATTATTTAAAGAAATAGCAATGACCTTCTACAAGTGTTAAGGAATTTATGTAAATATTTTTAAAACATTTGGGACACGAATGTATATAAAGATTCATATTAAAAATATTTAAATCGAAATATCCTAAATATAATTTCCGTTAAATCTATGAAAAGCATTCTAAATTTTTTATTATACGAGCATTAAAAGCGTATAAAATGTTTAACAGTCGTACAATTCACTGAATAAAGGTTTATTTATATTATACTAAGTTCCTTAATTATGGCTCTAAAAAGAAATCTAAATAATATTTTTTTTTAATGCAAATTAATTTTTTTGTTTTTAATTTATATTTATACCTAACATGAATGTATTTTTGTAAAAAATTTGAAAGATACGTGTAAGCAAATATGGACACATATAGTGGGCTTATGTTATATAATACGTATATGTTACGGTTGTTCGAGCCATTGAACAGGAAAAAATATTGAATATTTTCTAAATTATTGTTTTGTAATATATTATTTATTTGTTAATTTAAATATAGCGTTGAGCCACGAAGAAAGAGGTACCTTGAGGATGAGACCCTCATACTCCAAGGTACTTTTGCTGAACGCATGTACGCAACCATTTTTATAACATTAACGTAATTGAACAGGTAGTGAAATATCTAGATAATCTAAGTTACGTAAAACACGTTACATTACAAGAATAATCAAATGATAAGTGCAGATAAGATTTATGTTTAACATTCAAAGAATCTGTAAGAAAGAATTCATATTTAACATAACAACATTTCAGAAATGTAAATATATAAAAGTTAAAATGCAATTGAATGTGCTTGGTCCTGTATCCCATTTAATAAAGGAAACCCACTCTTATTCAAACTTCATCAAGCACGAAGATGTTAGAAGTCAGCTATAATTTCTATAGTTCGAAGATTTCATCTTAAGAAATATCTAACTAAATTCAGTAAATTTATTCACAAAAGATATTTAGAAAAATCTAATTAGCTATACGACAATACGTAAATATTGTTATCAAAAGATATAGTACATTCATATCATCATATCAATGTCAATTTGTAAATGTGTATGTTACCTGAGCTGTCGAACAGCAAATTCATGTTTAAATTGAGGAAGGTATATATA
>WYDF02069510.1:0-11494 GCA_009867245.2 Adranes taylori
TATTGAGCTTGCTCGTTTGGCTGTTTCAACGTAAGAGTTTTCCAATTGATTTCGGGGTAATTAAAATCTCCTACTACAACAACATCAAGCATACAACTAGCATGCAATATATTTACTGTTAACAATACTTCACAACGTCTATGCGTCCTGAATTTTTTGTATCTTTTATAAATATTGTATGTTAGATCTTTAAAATCTCAAACTTAACAGGAATGTGGATATGTCTCCACGTTACAATATTTTTGGTAATCATCCATCGTTCTTTAATTCTATCAAAGTCATTAATTCTATCATAATTAAGGATCTAACATAATCAAGTGAATCATTTATTTAGTAATTTCATTTCAGGATAATTCAAAACTCATTTCTTTGGGAATTAACTTTTCCATTGGGAACCACTGTTCGGTAAAATCTGGAACATAATTTGAGATACAAAACCATTTACGGAGTAATAATTACATTGCACTAGATAAATATGTCGAGAAAATATCTCCGTGATATCGCAAAATTGCAATATGTGTAATGTCCTGAGATTCAGTGAACAGTAACATATTCCTCTGACAACTTGTATGTGTTCGTAAATCTAATTTTCCTTATTTTTAACTGATGTTAGTGGTGAAATATTTAGAAGATAAAATTGCTCTTACAACTAATGTAGAATTATTAAAATATTATGTTCCCTAAAATGTAATTAAAACATATTTTTATTGATTACGAAAAATAATAAATCAAATGTCTCTTTGTTCTTTAGTTTTAATGTGAGAGATTATTTCAATTGGAAAACTAAACGCAGTTCAAGTAAATATAAATTATTGAAGTCACTTTCTTAGTATCTAGACGTTTTTGATTAATAATTCATCGTTAAATGTGAAATATTTATCTTTCGTAAGACGTATTATTCGTAGATTGTAAATAGACAAATTCTATTAGAATTACTTCAACGTGAACAACTTCTTAAGTTGATTTGCGAATTAAAGACGTATGCTGAAGTTTGAGACATGCTTAAGGTTTAGGTATGATGAATACGAACTTGTACGGTTCTGCATACCATATAGAATTTTATAGAATTGAAATCTGTACAATTTTACAGCGTAACAATTGTACACGGTTCATGTGTATTGAAAAGTTCATCATGTCAGTAGCGTGAGGAATATTTCAACAGTAAAAACACTATCAGCATGCACAAATCCAAATAGATACTATTACTCTAAAGCCTGGTTCTCACTAGTCAATGTAATTGTTCAATAAGATTGAGTCTATGTCACTGAAAATAGAATTGAATTCGAAATGCGTTCATACTACAAGAACAATTCCAGTTGAGAAGGTTTCAGTTTAAGAATGTCTACAAAGTTGTGCGTGCTGTGCTTATTATATATGAATATTTAATAGATCAAGTCTATTAAATAAATATCGCTGTTATTTTATACGCCGTTTTTAATTATGATTACGCCTTTATACTATTTCATGTAACGGCTTGCCTATATAATTTTTGTTTAATTAATCACCATTATTGCGTTATCAATTTAATTTAAGCAGTAAATTAGTTTATAACTAAAAACCTCTGTATTTACACAACTGAATATTGACATTGAATTGAATATATATTTCTTTCCCTGTTTGTATTGTCTATGAAGAACAATAGACGGTTTTGTTAAAACGTTAATGCTGTTTTACTCATTAGCACATCAGTGTTTATTACAGCTGTCACACAAGAACCACTGGTTTAGTCGCAAGACTCACAGCTACCTGTGTGCTCAGTAAGCCACTGAGGACCGAAGGGAAAACGAGAGCGGTTCTAATGTGCGGTCTCACACTAAACTGCCCTGGCGCCCAAGGATATGTTTACGAAGGCGGTCTTTATTCTGTAATTAATAAGATATTTATTTGCGCCATCTGCGACAGCCGCTAAGGCTCTCCATTAGCAGTGTCGCTCGTGACAAAATGAGTATCGTAAAAGGCGCGAATTTGGGATAATTTTAGCGCGCATCCAAATGGGTTTAAGCCGAACAAGCTCCAGATTAAGATGCTCTATGACGGTTGTAGTAAGTGTAGAAAATTGAATATAGGGTTTAATATGTTACTAGGCAATGAAATAGCAAGATTTTATAGTGAATAGCTTGTAACAATTGCAGGAGCAGCTCTTGGCAAGTAGCGAACGGTTAGAACCATTGTAGGGAAAGCTCTCTAATAAAAAGAAGTTTTTAAACCGCAATAGTAGTTGATGGTTGAAATTCCTTTACTTAAAATAATTTTAAAGAATAGTATAGTGTCTGTGGTGACTACTGCACAAATGTTAGTTTCTATTATGTTATTATTTATTGACTAGTTTGAAACTCTCAAACAAATTTATTGATTTCTGAATTTTCAAATTTTTTCGTCAAAGTCATAACTTATTAACTAATTTACTGCTTAATATACCTGGATATTTATTTGATTTACATCAAACTTCCTGTTGTAGTCAATTACATGCTAATTATTTTTTTTCGTGGATATAATCATTAAAGAAATATTTATTCTTTTATGTATTTAGCTGACCTGCTTTAACTAAGAATTAAAATAAATGATTCTAACTCAGTGAATAAAATTGTTTTAGTACTACAGACCTAAAAAGGAAATAAACAACACAGATATGTATTACAATAGTCACTTATGCGGAAAATATAATGTTATGCATTAGGAAGTTCAGACCTCGAGGACAATGCATGTCGTCACGTCTATACATCTTCGTAATTTAAATGACAAGAGTATTTTCTTGCACATTATATGATTACCAGTTGCTGCATTCATGAATTTATCACACATGTACTGAATTTATCAAGGGACATTGCTGAATTTAAATTTAACTGGGATATATAATTTAAAATAATAGTGCCTGTGAATAAATTACAATGATTGTATTCAACTAAGAAAAGAGATATGCAATAATTGAAAATCAAATTTAATACTACAGGAAAAGAGTTTACATAATTTTACAATGTAAAATGTTCAAAAATTCGATCACTATTCACAAATTGTAAAGTCCATCAACTTTTTCTTCCACAGACGAAATAAAGTCAGCCATTTTTAAGCTGTGTATCCTTGTACATTTCATTCCAAAATAATCCAAAATGATCTGAATTAAAGGTTTCTGCCATAAATATTAGCAAAACGTAATATTTTTTTGCCTAAGGGTGAACCAAGCAATTCAATCCTTCACAGTTTTGAGTCCAGACCTTTTAAAAGTTTCTATATAATGTAAGATTTGTCAAAAACTAATACTGTACTAATTGTATATTTACAAAATATGCTCACCTGTTATACTTTGCACGTAAAATACAATATTATTGCATAATGCAGAAATTCAGCGGGCCAACATTTTTAGTAACCTGATTTTTTGGAAAAAACGTGTGTAAAACTGTGTTTAGGTGTAGACAAAAGTAAGGTGTCTTACATAATGTATCCAAAATTGACAGTGCTATCTGCACTCGTTCAAGAGCACTCGATCAAACCAAAATTTACGATTTTAAAAATAAAAATTTCTAAATTTCAAAAACTAAGAGTTCTACATATTTCATTCATCACGTTTTGAAAACAACATAAAATTCGCTTCTTAATTACGTGCCGCACTTTCATTCTATAACTATTGATACAGGCGGAAAAAAATGTTAATTAAAGCCATGACAAGGGCTCGTACTCCATTTTTTCCCACTTTCTCCCTGTAAATATTATATTGCAATAATGATACTCCACTGATAGCCGTGCTCAAATCCTATCCAAAGATACAATATATGGATCCGTACGTTATTATTGAGTCAAGGAAGAACTTCAAAATATGGACTTGCCAATTTCCAATTTTTGCCGATTTCTAATTTTTTTCATTTCAAATGCATCACACTTTATCATTTTTTTCTAATTTCCATCAGTTCATTCAAATTGAAAATTTCAAAAATTTCACTTTTGCAGAATGTCATATAACGACATGTAATGACATTCTTCAAATAAAAAAATTTAGGCACACAAATCATTTATCAAATTCCCCAAACCGTATATTTTGAATTTAAACAAGCGAGCTGTAATTTCTTTTCACAATATTCAAAATAGCACCCCTCCAATTTCAACCTATAATTGAGAAGCTTTAGTACATATATGTCAAAATGAAACAGTAAGTATTGTTTACTGTCTGCATTAAGACAGATGTTTTAATTATGTAGGTGCTAATTTTGAAAATTGTAAGTGATGAGGGAATTATAATAATTATTTTAAAAATGGGGCAGGCTGAACACCAGTTTCTGGCATAGTGGTATAGCCTTTATCAACACCCTCTCTTTCCAACTATAGGCGCAATATATCATTGCATCGAACTGCGAATCCGATACTTAACGAGTACGCTATATATGCCTCTGTAAGCAAATTATTTGTAACCAATAATTTACAATTATCGAAATTAGGACCTATCTAATTGAAAAGTTTGCAACAGTAAACAGTAAACACTACTTACTTTATTTATTGAAATAAGTACTCTAGTACCTAGTCTAATACTGTTGACGAACTATGGGTGTTGTTAATGTGTTGAGCTTTGATTGTTGAAGTGCAGTTTCAATTAAGATCACTGTAGAAACAACTTTGGCCATCTTTAGGGTGTTACGACGCTTCTCAGAAAAAGAACCCAATAGAAGTTTATACGAGGCGAACTTTGATTGTTTAAGTCCATTCTTCATTGATTTGATATAAAAATCAAATCATCTCAATTTCGAAGGTGTTATTTCGTCTAAATATATTACACACAGCTGGTGCAATGCACTATGCCAAATGCAGTATATAGTGAACAAATAGAAATTCAACATCGTACTATATGCAAATTAATATATGCAAATTTACACTTTGCGTTCAAAAAAGAAATTATAATAGTTTGGATACAGAGACATATATAGCATACTTGTTAAGTATCCGATTCGCAGTTGGAAAGAGAGGGTGTTGATAAAGGCCACACTAATATGCCAGAAATACGTGTCCACCCTGCCTCAATTTTTATACTAATTATTATAATTCCCTTATCATTTACAATTTTCGAGATTAGCAACTATCTAATTTAGTATGTTACTAAAACTGGAAAAACGTGCAACCAATCAATTTTAAGTTGAAATTGGAGAGGTGCTGTTTTGGATTTTTAATACATATACTAAAACAAAAGGTTATGGAGTGTTATTTTGGAAGTGTTATTTTGGAGTGTTATTTTAGATTTTTGGATAAAATCAAACTGGAGGGGTACTAATTTGGATTTTTGAAGTAAAATGACAGCTTGCTCGATAAGAATAGAAATATGGTGTTTGGTAAATTTGACAGAGGGTTTGATGTTTACATTTTTTATTTGAAAAAGATTTTGAATAACCGACAGGTACGTAGTTATATGTCATGGTGTAAAAGTGAAATTTTTAAAATATTCAATATGAATGAAGTGATAAAAATTTGAAGAAAATGTTAAAATATTATTTAATTGGACGAAAAAATCTATACCCCTAAAAATTAGAAGAATGAAAATGAACTTTACTGTTTAGAGGTTTGCCAACTAATGACTTTGTCATTAAATGCTAATCGTTTTTCTATTCTTAACATCTCTACAATTGTGGAATAACATGTAGTTTCTCCACAAATGACATCACCATATCCAAAAACAAGAAGACAATAGTCTAACAGAGGAAGAAAAGCAGGAACAGCATTTAAAGTAACAGCATCTCCATGTCAAGCGGAACTAGAACTATCTAAATTGGTGACTAAGTAAAAGCAGCAGGTGAAAAAAGGGGAAGAGATGTTTGACAAACCTTCTACTAGTATTGCATAGTGTTGAAAAGGACAAGATATGATTATTCCTCCTCATCGGAAATTGAAAAAATATCATTGGCATCTGAATCTGATGACGATTTACCCAGTAGCTGCAACCAGATGATCTTGATTTAGACGCTAAATGTGTATACTGCTGTGAACGTTATAGTAATGACACTAAGGTGAGGAATGAATCCAGTGTATTGCTTGCCATCAATAGAGTCAAGTGGAATGTTCAGGAGCAGAAATTCCAGATTTTATTTGTGATTTTTGTCTACAGGAGTACAAACGCCATTTAATTTTTTATTTGTTTGCCTAATTAGTTAGTTTAATATGGAGTACCCTATTCCATATTTGATACCTTTTTTTAGAACATTCCATTTCTTTTATTTTCATTAACAGTCATTTCTTTTATTTTTATATTTTTAAATTATTAAGAGAAATATGCTTTTTGTTTGGTTTCGTTATTGCTGATTCAAAGTAAAATATATTTTCTAGTTCTGAAGTGAGAAAAATGCTAAATAATTAAAATTTTTCATTACTTATTTTGTGTTTCTGTTATAGTATTCCATATTCGGTGCACTTCCTCTAAATATTTCAAAAATAACTAAAAAAATACATATACCAGGAAACAAGTTTAAAACACAAAAATATGTTTTCCTTATATCTCAAATACATTAATATGTAAAATGAGATTGTTGTCCGTATGTGTTACTAATATGGAATTCATTTATATTCAACTAACAGTACGAAGAAGGCATCCATAGCAGAGCGCGTAATCAGTATTATCAAAGAGAAATTATTCAAACGATTTAGTTTGTAAGGTTTTTATAAATGGTGGAATTTATTGCAAGATGTAACCGTTGAATATAATAATAATGTACATAGTACAATTGGAATGCTACGGGCTGAATGCTACGTATTGGACTTGCCTGGGAAGCAATCACATCAGACTGAGGCTGAAAGTTCTCGTATACGGGAAATATTGAATGAGACAGAAATAACTAATGATTCTATGACTGATTGGTTAGATGTGGACATTAGAGAAGATATTTGTCAGAATATGAGTGATGAAATGATTATCGAATCCATTTTCGGTGACGAAGATTTTCAAGAAGAAACAGAATATGATGAACAAAGTGCCTGTGGGATATCTGATATACCGCCAACTACTAAAGAAGCAATAGCAGCCATGGAAACTGTTATAAAATGGGCTGAATCACAAGAAAATATTAACTCTGTCAGATTGTTGCAATTAGCATCTTTCAAAAGGGAAATGATACAGAAGTTATCAAAAAGCAAAGAAACAAAAATTACTCACTTTCATTAAGTAATGTTTCGTAATTGAAATGATCTAGAATACATAGATTTAAGTCAAGTTATAGATAGTGTTTGTTTTTGCATATGCATTTTCAAGCGTACCTTATGTATGTAAATAAAATAATACACATATGTACTTTTAAGATGTATAACTATGTTATGTGAATTTTAATAAAACATTTAATAAATAAATTGATTTTTTTGTTAAAATACTGATGGGATATTGTATGTACTTGATGGGATATTGCAGTATATAGCTCAAATCGTTCTGAGTAAATTTATTGTATCGCAACAGCGCCGCTCGGTATAACGCGGTTAACCTTATAACGTGGGTGTTGTTTCCCACTCGAGATTCGCATCATATAGGGGATCTACTGTATAAGGTTTCTGCATGTTTGCTTAAATAATTTAGATAGTTCGTAGGTAAGACATAATTACAGATAGAAAAATTACTTAAAGCATTTAAGTCAAATAATTGGAATATATTTTGATGCATATTTGATGAAGCAAAGTAAAATATTAAACCCCTCCAATCTTTTGACCAGCCTTTGCATCATATAATATTTAAGCCATTAAATGTAAAGTATTCATATTGCACTTGAATTATCTCTAACTCTAAATTATATTTCAAATTGGAACTTCCTTTAATAAAACGACTTGAATTGCATACAACCTAACTCTATAACATATTAAGTTTTAATGTCATCTAGCCAACGGCCAGAATGATCTTTTATAGACACGCAAGAATCTTCGGTAGCTAGAGCCTCCTAATTTTACTGCATAAAATCATACGATGACGAATTGGATGCAGGAGCAATATTTGTTGAACGCGTGTGCTTAGAATTCTCAGAACTTCTACGAACAATTTAAATATAATATAATCTGAATGCATTTTAATTTACTGAAATTTATGAATCTAAGTCTAATCTGCTTCTAACAAATCATATTTAATTCAATCCCATTATTTTTTTGTACATACCAATATATAATAAGGCTACTCCGCTACTCTGCTGTCAAATATATACGTAATGGAAATTCATTTCATAGAAGTAGCAAAAGTGTAATAAGTTTGCACGAAAAATTGCTATAAATTTTACTAGATAAAGTACGCCAGCAACAAGTAAATTTAAAATTATAACGACCGATCTAACAATGCAGTATTACAATCGCTATAAATCATTTTATAATATGAAAGGCTCCTACCCGCATTATTTAAATACAAAGGATATGCAACATATCTGCGTAGACCATAGTCTTACCTGAAATGTATAATTCTAAAATTAATTACGATGTTCATGAATTATTTATTAGATCTCTAAAGTAGGGCGTAGCGAAACAGATATAAAACAATGTACGGCTGCAAAACTAGACAGCGATATTTTATCAAATGTGAGTTCCTAAAACTTTAAAATCTAGCATTTCGTTGAAATCTTTATAAATGGAGAAGTTTTCTCCACATATATTACAATGTCTCTAATTTTTTTTTCTTCTGATAGGTAAGCAACATGCAATTAAATTAAATGCATTAGGCAAATAGTGAGAAACCTCTCAGATACCTATCAAAGAAAAATCAGATATTTTCATGTAATAGAAACTCCAAAAAGTTAGTATTTAACAACTGGTTTAAATTTTGGGGAAATGTATACTTATTAACAAATTGTTACTACAGTAAGTAATGGTAAGGTTACTACATCAATTTCTAGTTTTGAAATGAGATATTCGATGGAATTTTTATAAAGAAAAATTAAAATGTGAGAAGAGTTATAAAAAGCCACAAAAGTAGAAAAATATCTGCATGTATGAAAGGTCTACTAAAATACACATACATGCTGCTAACAGGCTGTAATATCATACAATTTAATAAATTTTTATTTTTTTGTGTTGTACGCTGTAGAGGTAGTACCTTCATTTGTCCACGGTCATTACAAGCATCATAGACGGGAGAAGGTGGAGAAACACTGGTACTCACAGGGTACCCAACTCTTACTTATGGCTCCATGCGCCACACCCCGGAAAACTGTATTGACCTGCAGGCTGAACTAACAAAGGGTAGCCAGATGGTGAAAAAAAATGACTTGGAGCAGCAACCAAGCCATCACTGGGTGGAAGCGTATGTGAATAATCACGACCCGGTTCTACAGCAAACAGCTAAATGCATGACCAGAAAGGCTTTAATTGCTTTGCTACTGGGTTGAGGAAATCAACGGCAAACTACCTCACTACAAATTCCAAAAACAATCATTATGCCAAGTACAAACAAGGCCGTCAGTCCGGGGCACCTGTTAATTGGGGAGAATGAGCGAAGAATCCCCCGGTCACAACAATTGAAAACACGAAAAATACATAAAAAAAACTTTGAAAATCACCACGTGGAATATACTCAGCATGTTTTAGGCAGGAAAACTGGAAAATGTTACATCAGAGATGCAAAGAATGCAACTAGATATCTTGTGAGTAGGTGAAGTAAGGTGGTCACAATCAGGTCAAAAACAAACACCTAGTAAATGTCCTGCACTTTTCAGAGCGACTAATACTACTCCAGCTACAAGCCGTCATAGATAAAATGAATATCATACAAATCTATGCACAAATCTACCCAGGGACTTAACAATAGTCATGGGCGATTACAAGGAATGAGCTTGGTGACAGCCTACTGCAATTCGGCGTTGAGAAAGATCTAATCGCTACAAACACACATTTTAAACTTCACCACCGACGATTGTACACATGGACATGTCCTGGAGATAACGAAGAAAACGTAACGAGCAACAAGATAGATTTCATACTAATACGCAAACAATTTAAGAACAGTGTAAAATCTGTCAAAACCTACCCCGGAGCGGACGTAGCTTCCGACCATAATCCAGTAGTGATGAATTTATGGGTAACACTTAAAGGCAGAAAACCAATCAACACCAGTGCAAGAACAAACAACATATGGAATAATAAGAAAGATGTCTTCCACAGAACACAAAGACGGTGAATGATGACAATATACATAGCTACGAGGATTGAATGTTTCAACTTGACATGTTTCGGGCAAACAATTACCACTTCTTCAGAAGATCTGAGTAAATAGCTAAGTTAATAACAATAATATGATTAAAGCAAGAAATAACACCTTCACCATGTCTTTAATGCCACTGTCACAAAACTAAAGTCTTAACATGTTCGTTTTGAATTTTTCTTTTTCACAAATGAAAATGTAAAGATATTAATTTTAGATTTTAATATTGCCACGTAACGAAAAAATAATGGGTTGAATTAAATATAATCTAGATGCAGACAGGTTATTTTAGTCTATAAAATATCTTCTAATTAATTCTAGTTGCAGTAAAAGTTCTCTTACATACGAGAAGAACGTAGAAATTCTAAGAATTCAAGCCCAGATTCTAATCATTCTAATTAAATTTATATCCATATGAGTCGTCAGTGCTACAACGTAGCATCACAAATTGGTACACCCACGTAAGATCATTCTAATTATTCGCATAATTAAAATAATAATAGGTCGAAAGAATTATTGTGTTTTAAATAACTTTAAGTAACTTAAACCGTTAATCTGAGTTCATTTGCGTAGAAACCCTTGTGTCGCTACCACTAGAGCTGGGTCTCTTTTAAACACTTCTAGCCACTGTATTTCTAACTACTATCTAGATATTATGATACAATATGTTTTGATGCATTCTATCAGTGCATTCTACAATCACCATCTCATTATTTCTTGTAATATGTTTTCTCTAGTCAAACTGGACTCATTCTTCATGCATCAATCGTTTTTGTATATTTTTTAGTACTTTTTGTAACTTTTCAATTATTTATATGATTAGACACTATACTCAGACCCGGCTCTACATAAAGGCATACTAAGCAGTTGTTGGGGCGTCGAGGTCCAGGGCGCACCAGCAGTCCCAAAGATGACAAACCAAATATTTGACGTGTCAATCTACGTAATTTATAATTTAAATTTATTTAATTCGTTCCTTCTATTTATTGTTTTTTAATCTTCATAATATTTTTTGCATTGAATATGTGCCTTTATAAATTAAGAAAATGAATTGATTTCAAATATTTCTTTGTTATGTGCAATACGCAACGCAATAATGCAATGTATGATATTAGCTATCGCTAAATCAAAGTCGCTAGTGTGAAGCAACAGTGCGTATATCAATGTACGTTTGTATGTATGTCCTTTATACCTGACTACACCATCCATCCGATCGACATGAAACTTTAGGAATTTATTGAGTCCACTCCCGGGAAGATATCTGTGAAATAGGTTTTTTGAAATTTTATACTGGAGCAAAGATACAGCCTCCGCAATGTTTCCTTATGGGTAGATAGGAAATATTTTTAACACATTGGTTTAAGATAA
>WYDF02069521.1:0-11494 GCA_009867245.2 Adranes taylori
CGCCCTCCGCCCCCCCGGCTCCCTCCCGGCCGTCCGGGTGGCGGCGTGGCTCCGTATGCGCGTCTGTGTTGGGGGGGGGGGGTGGGTAGCTGGAGGTATGTTGCAGCCGCCGATTCAATGCTTTGTATGTTGCCCCGCTCGTATTTCCTTGATAACAACAGATTACCTACCTGCACGATTGTCCGCCTCCAGGCTTTGTGCGGCAGCATCCCAGATTTCCGGCTTTGACAGCATTCGGCCCAGTACATTGTTGGCACTTATATCATCACCAAGCACCCGCCATGCCGTCATTCCTTCATTAGTTCAAGCTGTACAGTGAAACAGTAAGTGCTCACGAGTGGCATCACTGCTCAGTTTGTCAGACTTCCACAATTTCTGTCATACCATGCGCGTCTGTCTCGGATTAGTCTTCTCGTCCCAGCAGCTTTATTAACTTACTGTATCCAGCATTGTTACCTTTTTCGCGGTCAGTTTGGAGAGCCATATAGAAGCTTGTTTCGTACGACTGAGGCAATAGCCGCACTGGGACTTCGGTTGGCCCACCGACATTATCCATCAGTACACACAAAGCAGCCTGAAGTCCTTGCAGCAGCTGCATTAGTCCTCATGAGGTGCTAGCTATTATTCGGACTAGCTTCTATTGTAACTTCCAGGTATTTTATACATTTTCTTACAGAGATCTTTTGATCTTTTATTCGAAACGATATTTCGGATGGTCTTCCGCTAGGTTTAGTG
Source organism: Adranes taylori (assembly GCA_009867245.2). Lineage (NCBI taxonomy): Eukaryota > Metazoa > Arthropoda > Insecta > Coleoptera > Staphylinidae > Adranes > Adranes taylori. The sequence continues at coordinate 736 of WYDF02069521.1, forward strand.
GATAACCGTTTAGTGGGCTTCCGTTAAGATGCAGGCTATTGGTTTGTAGTAATTGATCTATTTCTGCTAGAGACAATTCTAAACTCATCCACATCATTTCCAGGTCCTGTTGGGATGCGATATATGCAAGATCGTCAGCTTTGCCCTCTGGGCAGTTGCAAGCCATAGGACGTTCCATAAGATTGGCCGATTCTTATGTAACACCTGCTTGCAGCGAAATTATACTGTTACTCCCATTTACATTGACATATATTAGCTTTCTGTTGCAGAGGTAGCTGTTAGCCATATTCTGAAGGTAATTTGACCTTTCCTTTTCATCACGGTCGCAATATTTTGAAAGACTGTCACTCTACTACCTAAGTTACTAACCATTTTTTAATACAGCCAGCACTACACTTAAGCATTGCTGAAACCTGATTGCTTTTAATTATTATAATTTGTTGATATCGGTATTACAAATACTCTAAGGGGGAAGTAGGTGAAATAAGGCATAATTTACCATCTCAACAATCGTGATTTAAGTACAACGAATTTAGGCCTAACAATCAAGCCAATAGTATCCTTTTCCACGCTATTTTCGTGATTGTTGAGTTAGTCAGAGATGTCTTATTTCACCTAATTTTCACACCAATAGCAACAGATATAATAGAGTATCCAACAATGCAACAAATTTTCATTTCAAGCAAAGAGCCGATTAGTGGCTCAGGTAGTAGTGTCGCGGCCTTTCAAAATATTGACAATGATGTCCGTCATGTGGAAGATGCTAGTGATTGCTTATAATAATGCGTGAAATGGTCCATTCATCTTGAACTACCTGCCAATCCCTAAAATTTATTTCTTTATTTTGTATTTTTTCAAACTAAAAAACCGCCATCCGGATTTCGAGATTCCTGGAATCTCCTTATTCAAGCGAAATTGTTCAAACGGCGGTCATTTTGGAAAACACGAGGTCTAAAACATTCGCTCGTGAGTCCAGACAAATTTCAGGCGTGGCGTTGTTAAGCAGCTGAAGTGCCCCCTGACTGTCACTTACTATAAAAATCTGTTTTTCGTTGAATTTTCTTTTGATGTTTTCCTATTGAGAATTGCACATATTTCGGCCTGAAAGACTGTTGCAAATCTGTCTAAAGGATAGAACATTCTCCATTTCGTTCGTTCTCCGTATATTCCTGCTCCCGTATTTCCAGAAGCCCTTGAACCGTCTGTGAACCAGACTAAAGCAGACTACGGAAAGATAGGAGGGATCGATCTTCTCACCACAAACATGAGTCAGTCTATGATAACCTCATAGTTTCTGTGTATATTGTAGACTTGAGATATACAGCCCGATTTCATTTCAAGTATTTCATCCCCTGTAATCTTGTTGTCTATTTTCTTTGCCAAATTCGGTCAATTAGTTTTTAGCCGATGGAGTGCCGCTTTCGCTTCTACTTGTATAAATTCTAGTGCCGGAAGATCTAGCAGCACCTCAAGCGCCGCCATAGGATTTGTTTTCATAGCTCATGTTATAGCAAGGTATGCCGTTCTCAGTATGGAGTACAGTTTCTGCCTTGTCTTGGCCTGGAGTGTCTTTTTCCACCACATTAGTGCTCCGTAAGTTATGGATGGCCTAATAATCGACTTGTACAGCCAATGCATCAAGTAGGGTTTCAGCCCTCATGCTTCCCTGTTTCCTCGGTCAACATAACCGTTTTGTCTATTATTCTATCAATTTGCAGGTTCCAAGTAAGTTTGGAATTAAGTTTAACTCCAAGGTACTTTACTTCCCCCTGCAGCGATATTTGTATCCCATGAAGTTCAAGACTTATTAAGCCGTCTTTCTTCTGGGAAACGATACAATCGAAGTTTTCGAAGTGGTAATGTTCAGGCCCCTATTGGTTGTACATTTTTCAACCACGTTCAGTGCTCCTTGCATAAGGTTCCTAGCAGTTGAATTGAATTTTCCTTGCGTTATGATGATAATATCATCCGTATACCCAATGGTGTAAATGTCTTGTTTTTCTAAACTGTGCAAGAGCTCGTCAACAAGGTACCACAAGAGCCCAGCCCTGTGGGCAGCGCCTCGACACCCTTGCACAAATTGTTTTCCCAGCAAGTTCTACATGTACGATTCTGCTCTCGAGGGTAGAATTTATCCACCTACAGCAGGTTGGATCGACGCCCTGCACTACCAAGCATCTTGTATTTAATTCAAAGTAGGTAATGTCGAAGGCTTCTTCAATATCACGGAAGGCAACCCGTGCAATCTCTTTGTGATTTATTGAAATTTCTAGTCTGCTAACCACCTGGAAAAGTGTTGTGCCTGTGCTGCAGCCAGCTATGTAGGCACATTGAGTCTGGTGAATTGGCTTCTGAATTAGAATTCCATCTCTAATATGCCGGTCTACTATCTTCTCTAAAGTTTTGAGAATGTTGTTTCTCATACTTTTAGTTCCATATTCGAATGATTGCATACGGAAATTTAAGCCACATAAGGTAATAAATTTTGTGATCCCTATTGGGACCGTTGACTTATGAAGGGTTAACGTAAAAAAATAAATAACTTTCAGTTTTTCTTCGTTAATATAACGGTTTTCCTAAGCACAACAGAAGACATTTTTGAAAAACAAAACGGATTCTCAAAAGGCAAAGCATTTGTTTAAGTTTAATTAGCAGAAAAGCCTTGAAAGGTAATCCGTCATGTCGTTTCTTTTGAAATCAGCGCCTATAAACACCTAGTAGGAATAACAGTGTACTTTTCAAAACACTGAAATTCCCAGGTCTGTAATAATTACAGATAATTCAATATTCGTATTGTTATTTTAGTTCGTATTTGCTTTACGTTTGTACGTGTTCAAACAAAACTTTAGAAAAGATAAATTTGAGCGTATTTGTAAACAAATATTTACGTTTTGAAATATGTCAAACACGATTAGACTGAAAATATTTTTGCGTTTCAGCGATATTTATTCTTTTACTTAAAAAATGAACCAATACAAGGATGTAAACCCATTAGTTTTTGCCATATTCTGAAATGCTCTCTTTGTTTTGGTTTCCTTTTCGAAAAAAAAAGCTTAGACCAATTGTTATTATTATCATAATATTATTAAAACATATATGAATATACATATTCTATATTGCTCTCTAAAATTAATAACAAAGAACTGAGAACGAAATCTGGGGGTGTCGTACTTCCCTGCATTATAATTCCCATTAATGCGCCCGATCACGTTCGTAGCACGTAGTTTGATAGGATTTCAGTGAAATATAGGCTGATTGGGACCGATGAAGGTAATGATCATGATGACAGTATGATGGACAATAAATAAGACAAATTCAAATCATTCTCGTATCGTCTAGATATACAGTTATATAATGTGATGAAGACATTTTATTATTGTATTATGGTAACGATTTGTGGTATACTTTCCAGATTATTAGGTCGCCATAGTTTGCGAATTTAAACAAAATCTACAACGGTTTTAACAATATTTGATTTCTTCAGCTGTTATGATGACTAAAATAAATACTTTACATATGTTTTATTAGCTAGGTGGATGTATAAAATTATTAGGTACTGATTAAAACTTATCGCTCACCAGCTGCACTAGTGGCACATCCAAAAAAAAAGGCATAAAGTTATTATAGAGTTTGATTAAACATTTTCCAAATTTCAATTAAAATTTCAAAAATTTCACTTAATTTTCACAAAATCAGATAACGATGCACCTATTGTTTTTCCAAAACGAAAATTCAAATAAAAAACGTTGACAAACAAATCATCTATCAAATTCTCTAAACCATATATTTCTAATCTGAACCATATATTTCAAAAATCGAAAATATCACTCCTCCAGGTTTGCTCTATAATTGATGGGGTGCACGCCTTTACGATTTATACATACAAATTTTATAGTTTCTTTTAATTTTATACTTTTTATTTTCTTTTACGGTTTACACTTTTTAATTTTTACGCTTATACCTAAATACAGTTTTGTATACGTTTGTTCCCAAAAAACATGTCAGTAAAATGTTAGTCCGTTGGATTTGTGCATTATACGCTCATATGGTATTTGACGTGTGAAAATATAAGAGATGGGCACATTATGGAAATATACAAAGTACAATATTACTTTTTGACAAAATTTGTAATCGGCATAGCCTCGCAGAATCGATAAATGATTAAAACAACAATTTATACGAATAATCATCAGTAAATGAATTCAAAAACGACCAAACAAATAAACAAGTATTAAATTTATTTTCAAATTTTATTAAAATAATTCGGGCAATGGAATTATCTACGATGTATGGACACAAGTTTTTTATAGATGGAGTCATTGAACTCTGCGTAGAGATAGCTACCGACCGAGGTCATCAAGCAAACAACTTTCATTTTCGCGGTGCACGAAAAAGGGCAAGGAGTCAGAGTCGCCCGCAGCGGAAAGAAAGCCGATTGCTGTCGACAATGCAGAGCGCGTCTCACGTTTGGTAGAGAAAGAACAACCAGAGGAGAAGAGAGGATGAATAATACAACACGCATTCGACCATTAGGTCGCCATGGTTTGCTAAGTTAAAAGAAATCTAGAACGGTTTTAACAATATTTGATTTCTTTAGCTGTTATGACGACTAATATATATATACGTTACATATGTTTTATTTGTTAGGTGGATGTATAAAGTTATTAGGTACTGTCTAAAACTTATCGCTCACCAGCTGCACTAGTGGCACATCCAAAAAAACCGGCATAAAGTTATTATAGAGTTTGATTAAACATTTTCCAAATTTCAATTAAAATTTCAAAAATTTCACTTAATTTTCACAAAATCAGATAACGATGCACCTATTGTTTTTCCAAAACGAAAATTCAAATAAAAAACGTTGACAAACAAATCATCTATCAAATTCTCTAAACCATATATTTCTAATCTGAACCATATATTTCTAAAATCGAAACTATCACTCCGCCAGGTTTGCTCTATAATAGATGGGGTGCACGCCTTTACGATTTATACATAGAAATTTTATAGTTTCTTTTAATTTTATACTTTTTATTTTCTTTTACGGTTTACACTTTTAATTTTGTCGTTTATACCTAAATACAGTTTTGTACATGTTTGTCCCCAAAAAACCTGTCACTAAAATGTTAGTCAGTTGGCTTTGTGCATTATACGCTCATATGGTATTTGACGTGTGAAAATATAAGAGATTGGCACATTTTGGAAATATACAACGGTACAATATTACTTTTTGACAAAATTTGTTATCGACTTATTGAACATAGCGCGCAGAATCGATAAATGATTAAAACAACCATTTAAACAAATAATCATCAGTAAACTAATTCAGAAACGACCAAACAAATAAACAGGTATTCAATTTATTTTCACATTTTATTAAAATAATTCGGGCAATGGAATAATCTACGATGTATGGACACAAGTTTTTTATAAATGGAGTCATTGAATACTGCGTAGAGATAGCTGCCGACCGAGGTCATCAACCAAACAATGTTCGTTTTCGCGGTGCACGAAAAAGGGCAGGGAGTCCAGAGCCGCCCGCAGCGGAAAGAAAGCCGATTGCTGTCGCCAATGCAGAGCGCGTCTCGCGTGTGGTAGAGAAAGAACCAGAAGAGAAAAGAGGATGAAGAATACAACGCGCATTCGACGTCTTTCTTTTACCGTATACGTTGCTGTTTTGCTTTTCTTTTGCGAGGTTACATCAAGTGCAGAATACGTTCCTACTATTTTATAGCATCTACTTTTCCTGTACTATGTTTTATAATAGACTTTTGTGTTTTCGATTCAAGCAAAGTAAAGATTGGCGTTGTTTATCCACATGTTGTTCCTCACGTAGACAAGAATTCTTTTAGAAATGACAACCAAGATCATCAGCCAAACCAAGGAGTCTGGGGAGTAACACAACACAGGGTGGTGTGTTGATTTGAAGCCAAGCGCCAAGCGCACGTTTCTTATTTTCATGTGTTAGAAAGAGGCAGCGGCGTAAGTGAGATGGAAAGCAATAGCATCATATTTCATACTAACCTTCCTTTCGCTATTATTTTGTCCTAAGCATATATGTTTCATGCTTTTCTGCGCGATTGTACCGAGAACTAAATACGAACAAAAAATGCTCCTTACTTTTTTTGCATCTGCATCAAATGTAGAAGATGAACAAGAAATTGGTAAAAACAAGGGAGAAGAATATGTTTCGTGCTCTGTTTTGGCTTGCGCTTTTGGCATCTGATTTTTTCAACATATATTTCTGGCGATTTGAACAGACAACTTCTAAATAAGGACTTTGAACCCGCGTTCATTGCTCAATTTACGACCTTCATTTTAATGGGCATATTGGCTTCTCGTAACCTCGTATACACGAGAGTTCGATAACAGCGTATTTCGACAAAGAACTTTGATGGGTTTAATGAACTTCGGGGGCCGTTACCTTCATATGAACAGATTTTTCTATTATTTATATGGAACATACACCTCTTGAATGCTTTCCACATCAAAGCTTGTCGCCACTATCGCGTGGTTGGCTAGTCACTTTTCTGGAAGGGGAAGCGCAGCTCGTCGCTCGATCACACGTTACAACTGATTGAAGAGCAACCCATCGTAGAATCATAGAAACGTAACATCATGGCAAGATGCTAAGCGAAATTATTCCTTAAAATTCGCAACGGACAAACTCATCGCTTATTCGAAGAATGTTCTCCCTTCTCTAAAATTTAACCAGTAATTTCGATCCTGCCTAATTGCTGCAATCAGCATCAAAAGCTACCGCCGTTAAGCTTGACGCCAAAATACTCTAATTTCATATGAAAAGCCAATTCTAGGCCTATATTGAAGACGCATTTTGATTGACCGTTTTGTCTCATTGACCTCGAGTGAGCTATTCGCACGCTTCAATCAGGATAATTCTCAGTTGATGTTCAAACCAGAATTTTGAGCTGAGTCACAGTATAAAGAATGGTTTGGTTTCACAAGCGCCAGAACAAGTTATTATATTATTTCTAAGTTAAATCCGATCAAATTCATAAAACAAAATATTTTGTACAAAGTATATAAAACAAAATTTTGCTCATGATAACCATAGAAACCCAAGATATTATCACGTTGAAATTTTTGACAGAGATTTGAGTTAGCTACAACGAGATATATCAATTCTTTTTAAACCACAAAGATTGGTTGTCAAAGATTGGTTGATTGGCAATATAACAAAATGGGGTTACAAAAACTAATAAGCAACAACTAAATAAAAGTTAATTGATCGCTATTAAATGAAAATTAATTACATTGATTGAAAGTATTTACTCAGATTAAAATTAAAATAACATTAATTGTTCAATTTCATATCAAAAATTTTTAATAAAATAATTATTACTCACATTTGTTCCGAAGATATTTCAACGCACGACACAATGATAAGATTATAAACGCGAATACTTTATATGAAAAAGAAATAGTCTATAAATCTCTTTATCGCCTAATACTCTCAGTCTAACAACTTTTCAACCCAAAAAATGTTAAAAAACAAAATGATAAAAATGTTTAAATAACATATAATAAAGTAAATGACTTTGTAAGGTCAAACTTATATATAATATTTATGGATATCACTCGTATAGTTTATGCGTACACATTTAGTTCATTTCAACACCAATTACAATAAATTTGTTCAATGACGTCAAGATTTGTTGAAGTATAGTGCTGTAGATGACACTGAATGTACCAAAATTTCCTCTTATCACTTGACTGTATATAGGTACCATTATTGCCAAGCAAAGATAACATTCGGAGTTTGTTGTTAAGTTCTGATATTGTTTCATATCCAATTTAGTTTAATTTCATATTTATTATAATATTAAATATGAACGAACGACTTTTTGTCAACCATCTGTATGTATGGCGGTGCTCATATTACTTCTTTTATATTCATACTTCATAGTAATTTTTGTTAGTAATGATTGTCAGAAGTGATTGTCGGGTTAGAAAAGATTGTTGTGATAGTAGTGATTATATTCACATATGGTTCTGAGGTGAATTATATTTTATATAAAAAAGCCCTACTCGCGTTATCGCGTACTGGGATGGGACTGTTGTGTAGTAGATAAAGTTGTTTGTAATCAATTTTGTAGTAATAGGATATAGGGCGCCAAAAGTTGTACATACATTTGTATAAATTAGTTTATTTAAATATATGGAATACCGATATTATAAGTTTGTTTGAAATCAGTTGAGAAATTAGACACTATGAATCAGCAGTCAGTTTAATCGATGATTGGAAAATAATAAACATTGTATATAACTAGGTTAGTAGAAGCAAACCAACCAATTTCATCATGTAGATGAGAAAATAAATTTTACATATATTGTTGTTATAATTAAATTTAAATTATAAACATTATTTTAAAATGTAATGATAATAAAGAATTGTGTCTGCCTTTAGAACATTAAACGATATGATAAGCAATTCTAAACTTGGTTTTCTTTCATATAACATAGCTCTTAACTGGGCCTTTAATACAATTCCTAATATCTTACACCTGGTTTATTCATTAAAGCATTATTCATTATCATAATTTCTTTTGTATTAAATATTTTAAATCTTGCCAAGATCTAATTTAGAAAATTGAATTCAATAAAGTAACTTAAAAGTAATTTTTTATACAATTATAGTCACTAGATAAACTATAAGTAAATCCCAGCTCCTCTGCAGGACGAAAGAAAATAAACCGTGAATGAAAGGGGATTCGATTGGGTATCCCAATCATCATTACGAATAAAAGTAATTACGACGTATCAGTATATACTTTGAGGATATCACTAGTCTAACACCTGCGTCTGATTCATTGCGCGTGTGGCTATATATATATTTTTTTAGAGAGAATAAAACTTTATATTTTGTTCTGAAATTAATTTATTGGTATAATTAATGAACTTATAACGATAGATTGCTAGATTATTTTATGGAATTCATTGATGCTAATAACTTTTTTATCATTTAGATATTAGTCCTTTTGATCGTTTAAAATATTTAAACTCTCTACAGTATTAATAAAAAAATTGAATACGTCTAACAATTTTGTCGTTACGATATAAAGTATTCGTTATCTTTTGTTAACACATTGAAGAACTGCGTAATCCATGCGTAAACCATTTTAAGAACTGCGTAAACCATTTTAAATCGCTCATAAGGTCTTTTCAGCTCAAACCTACTTTCCTAAACCAGATTTTTATTCTAAGTTCAAATGATGTCCTTTTGGATCACTTTTCTTTTATCTAATGCTATTCTCTTTCTCAATTATAAAAAGCTTGAATAATTTTCGTATCCTCCATATGAGGCACACAATCATTCATGTTTCTAAACCACAGCGGTCCTTGTTTTTGTAATTATGCAAAAAATATTACGCTACATGTAATAAATAAAGTAATTATAGTTTAATGTTCAAAATATATTCTTTTTAGCTTACAGCTATCGAATGCAAAGAGTAAAACCAACAAAATATGAAGAAAAAGGATAGTTCAAAAACTTTCCGCAGAGTTTTAAAATACTTTAAATTAGTGCAGGCATTTTATTTAGAAAGAAACAAATAAAATGTTTTATAAACTTTAGAGAGTTTGCAATTATTTGATAAAGAATTTTTTCATTGCTCAGAGAAATTTTGTGTCAAGTATTTATTAATCAAATCTTTCAAACTTACTACAAAGATTTAATATCTTACGAATAAAGCATGACAAAAGCTGTTATCTTAGATACCAAAGCAAATAGATATCAAAGTTATATTAAGAAAGTTTTAAACTTATTCGTATTAAAAAAATTTAGATACAAAAACTAATTTTTCTGTTTTCTTAAATAAATTAGGCAGGACCGGTTCTTATATTGACAGATCACGCAGCCACGGAAATATCTAATATTTCCGAGAGCAAAATCAGTTACATCTTTTATATACCATGAACTTGGAACATGTTTGTAAAAATTAGAAAGTAATTAAAATGCTGTTGCATATATCGAAGCAATATGAGTGAACAACTAATCACCCCTCTCTCTGAGTCAAATTTGAAAGCTATATTCAATTACTTAAAATAGAAGCGTACATTTAATTTTTCCAACTTCCATAAACCAAGTTATTTGAAACAATACAATTTTGTTCAAAGTCAAAATAAAATATTACGTCTCAAACACCCTGTATCCCTAAAACAATTAATGAATCTTTTCATACAGAAATTTAAAGTAGTCGCTTTAGAGAGAACGGGCCACACGGATTAATTTTACGAAACAAATATTTTGAAAACGTACAACAAAAACCATTTTTAATACGGTTCAAATTCTCGACTTGACAATGTCGAATTTTATTACAAATATTTCAGTCTGATAAACGCAGCTGTGCGCATGATAGTAAAAGTGTTTAGTTAGTAAAAGTGTTTAGTACTGCTCTAGCAATTTTTTATTACCTAAGTCTAGAAATCACGGGTTTTATTAAATCAAACTGCCAGCAATACATTCTATGTTCAAGTATCGATTTATTATTATTATTATTAATAATAATAATAATAATAACCTTTATTTGGCATATAAAACACATATACAAATAATTTCCAAAATTTTCAAAACAATAACAAAATTCTAACTATATACTAAATTCTCTTTTTCCCTATTTTTTTCGATTCTATTTAATTTTTTTTTTGCTATTTTCATTTTAATTTCGTTGTTACTTAATAATTAAAATTAAACTTATAAAATAACACTTTCTTCTTACACCTATCACATTAAGTTTAC
>WYDF02069532.1:0-11494 GCA_009867245.2 Adranes taylori
GTTTGAACTATAGTAAGAACTCTCTTAGTGAGGGGGTTTAGAAAACTTTCTTTGAAAAACATATTTCAACATTGACTGAAAGCCCCTTCACAAGTATAAATACAACTTTGCTCACATGTCGGGGGGAGCGTTTAAGATTTTACATGATGAGTAGTTTCTTGTTGGATCTAGCACCTGTTAAGCGAGGAACAAATGGTCGTCATTTGGTGCTGAAGAACTCAGAATTGGTGAAACAGAGGCCGCTCAAAAAATATCTTCACTGTACAGTATTGTCAGTTTTGGATTAATTCTTATGAATCCGAGAATAAACGTCAGCCTACTGTTTGGGTGTTTCAAGATTAGGGCAACCCAACCAAAATCATCCGTTCCAGCAGTGTATCAAAAAAGATGGTCGCAAATTTTACATCAAAATCCAGACATGTGGCCACAATTCCTTTACAAAATCGAAGGATGCTCATTGCCGATTGGTACACAATCGTTTGTTTGTCAGAAATCATTTCTGAGCTGCGAAAAAACAACCCACAGCATCGGATCATCCTTTACCGTGATAATATAAATGGTCACACTGCTCGACAAACATTTGAGTTTTTGAAGCAACAAAACATCGTATTGCTTGATCATCCTCCGTACAACCCTGACTTAAGTCCCAACGATTTTTTTACATTTCCCGACATCAAGAATGTACTGCGTGGTCAACGATTTCAATCACTTGAAGATTCAGTCGATGCTTCCTAAATGAGCATTTAGAGCATACCCTTTGAAGAGTTGAACAATTGGTTTGAGCGAATGTAAAAGTGCATCGACAATGGTGGCAAGTACTTTGAAAAATAATAAAGGACTGAAATTTTTATTATTGCTTTTTGTTAAAGCTAGATGCAAATTTAAAAAGACTTCCTAGTATTAAAAAAAATGATTTGTTACGTGCTCCATTATGTAATTTATTTTTAATTATTATTTCGTCGTATATAATGATTTCACATACCGAGTGACGGATTTCGATCCATCCGGACCATCAACAAACTGCCGCTGAGGCCTTAGCCTGATCGGAAGTCAGCGGTTAGATGATGGTTCCGATGGATCGAAACGCGTGACCCGGTGTATGGAGTTAGTATATCCGACGAAAATATAAAAATGAACTATTCATATTCTAACATCAAATGTAGAATACCCATGGGACCTAGAGTATTAAATAGTAGCAAATATGCTAAGTATGATGAACATTCTTGATAGAAATACTTCAGGGAGTAAAGAAAAGAAATATACCATAGAAACACTTTTCCAAACCATGAGAAGAATTGAAAAAAGAAGAATTGGAAAAAACCACAGGAATTTACGCAAGAAAGTGTATAAGTGAGGGAAAGGATATATGAGAGGATAGGATGGTCGATGTATGCATGGCCTGAAAGAATGAATGATGATGGGATAACAGAATAATAGTTGTTGTTAGCAGATTCTACCTATTCGCCAACCCGCCAGGACCTATTCCAAAAGCGCTCTAAAATGGTAACCGTACCACGATACCGGTATTTTGGAGGCTAACATAAATTCTGTGATATCAGAATAAAACACTCAGTACAATTATGATGATGACAGTCATATGATGTCTGGCACATACCATTTCAACTTCAGTTGATTTACATTGACACGATAACTGAATTTCTCTGCAGCACTGTATTCCCCTCTCTGCAGCACTGTATTTTAAAGGTTCATACCATACAAATTACATTGTTATCGGCGTTTAACTTGAAACGAAACATTCATATAAGATTACATTGAAGATGGTGTTTTAATTGAAATGAAACGTTCTTATAAACTTGAATTGAATATGTTGTTCTATTTGAATCGAAACATCGATGTTTATTAAATCTATTTGCTTGTGCAAACTAAATAGATAATAACTAAATCGAAATAATTGGGATTTATTTCAATAGGGATTACACCTGCTCTGATGATGGAAATACATCAAAACGCTTCCCTTTATATTTATTATCTATTGCTTTACTCTATTATATATTCCTATTTTTATATTTTGTTAATCTATTTTATTATTGTACATTTTAAATTTATTGTTTTACTCTATTGTTTAAGTCCATTATACATCTTGATTTGACTAAAATTGCTCAATATTGCTCGGTTGTAAAACACTTTATTTTCAAATCTAGTCATTTAAATGCGCTTATTGTTTCAACACATATAGCGTAGATACTTTTTTTATATCTAATCCATAAATTTTATCATGCCTGTGAATAGCACGATGGTTTAGCATTCGACTGCTGCTTCTGACTTAATAAAAATATATCGATTAAAGTAAATCTAATTGCAATTAGAAATAATTATATATCCTAAACAACTAGTGGCATCTAACGCCGAATTTAAAATAACAAGCACTGTAGACAACGAACAAGGAAACTACATTACTGACAAATGGATGAATACATTTCAAATGCCGAGGTAGTGTAATAAAAACTATAATAAGAAAAAAAAATTAATAATAATAAACAATAAAAAAAAATAAAAAATAAAAATTAAACTTAAATAAACTTTAAATTTCGAGCCAAATATTTGAAAAAAAATTGAATCGGAATTTTCCCCAAATCTCAAAATATCGATAAAAATAATAAAACATAACCTCAGATACAAGGAGCCTCAGATACAGATACAAAATTCAATTCGGGATTTCCCCTTAATCCGTCATATTGGTTTTGCTGCTAATTATATTAAAATATATATATATATTAAATTAAATTTAAAAAATTAAATAAATAAAAAAAAAATTCCAAAAAAAACTTGTATAGCAAAAGTACATACGTGCAACTATTTATGTTAGGCTACAAAATACCGGTATCGCGGAACGGTTACCATTTTAGAGCGATTTTGGAATAGGTCTTGAGGGGGTTGGCGGGTAGGTAGAATCCGTTATCTGTAACTACTATGAGGGGCGGAGGGGAGGTGAAAAAAATAGGAAGTATAAATGGTTGAAAGAAGATAGGGGAATGTCAAAATATTTATTGTCTGAGAGAAGTATGAACGCAAAGAGAAGTATGAGCGAGGTTTAGGTGTGGATGTATGGAGAGAGGTAATAGGTGTTGAGTGAAGAGAGAATATGTAGAATACGTGGAAGGCAAGAGGAAGATTTGTAGAATACGTGGTAGGGAACAGATTGATAAAAAATGTGTATATACAAACGTTGAAAGAAGAATGTAATCGGAGAAGAGGAAATGGATGGCTGAGAAAGAGAGAGATTTTTAATTCTGTCAGTTCAGTTGACCAAATGATAAAGAAATATACATAAGAAGAGTGCAAAAGCAAATAAAATTAAGAAAAGTGAAGAGTATAAAAGCATTGACCAGAGTAAAATCTAATTTTGACGTTTCTATTCTTTCGTGTCACATATTTTCTCCTCGATCAGATCAGTATTTGTTTTTTTTTTCGTTTTTATAGAAATATGGAGATAAAAATTCCTTATTATCTAAGCTCTAGAAATATGAGAGATTGTAGATTTTGATTTTTCTGGTTTCGCTTGCAGCGAAGGGATCTGCTCTATTTGCTTTAATGTTCCCACGATTATGAATTTTCAAGAAAACTGCAAACATTTAGTACAACCTTGTTAGCTAAACACTTACTTCACTTTACTTTAGTGGGGCTACAGTCCATTAAGAACCCGGGTCATGTCTACTACAGATTTTCGCAAGTCATCACTTCGGGTAGCCAACTGTCTCCAGTTTCGAACTCCTAGCAAGCGAAGGCCCTCCTCTCTATCATCCAGCTATCCAAATATACGACCACTCACTCTTCTTCCTACAGGTCTTGAGTTAAAAATGTTTTTGGCACCCTTTGATCTCCCAGTCTCTGGACGTGGCCGAGCAACGTAATCTTCGTGCCTTGATATATGACATGATCGATGGTGCATTATAGAGGTCTTCCCGTTCTTTATTGGTTCTTATTCGCCACTTATTGTTTTGATGTACAGCACCAAAAATTCTGTGAAAGTCTTTCCCGCCCCAGGCGCACAGTAGGTTCTCCTCCTTTTCCCCGACAATCCAGGTTTCTAAGCCATACAAGACCACTGGCTTGATAATGGTTTTATACACCAAAAGTTTAAATTTTTTAGAGACAAGGGAAGATTTAAGTAGTTTCTGGTAGCTAAAGAAGCACCGATTCCAGGCCCCTACTCTTGTTTTGATTTCGTCGAGTACTTTGTAATCGTGTGTTAGGATGCCGCCCAAATATTTGAATGCATCCAAGTTGAACAGGGATTCCAAGGCAATCTTGAACAGGATACCTGATAATTAGTGTTTATTTGAGACCATTCTAGATATCAAATTGCTCGGAAAGTATCCCATATACTTTGACTCTACTCTTCGCATGGAGCAACGTTAGTCCTACGAGTTGTCTCAGTTTTAGTGGTATACCAAGTTCCTGCATCGGGTGATAGAGCTGCTGGCGGAACACACTGTCGTAGGCGGCTTTAAAATCGACATATAGCTGGTGGAGTGTTACGTTGAATTCATAACACTTCTCCCGAATCTGTCCTAGAGTAAACATCTCATCTGTCGTCGACCTTCCAGGTCTAAACCCACTTTGGTATTCGCCGATAGAAGCTTCTGTGTAAGCCTATAATTTCTAGTTGAGGACTTCAGCGAAGATCTTGTACCATATGTTGAGGAACGATATCCCTCTATCGTTTCCGCCTCTTATCGCCTTTTTTATGTATAATAACTGGCATATTTCATTCCTCTCGCATTTCCTCTCTTGACCAAATGTTTTTAATAAGGTTGTGCATTTCATCGGTGAGTTTCACTCTACCATACTTGATCACATCGGCAGGAAGTCGGTCTTCTCCTGCGGCGCGATGATTGGTCATTTTCTTTATGGCCTCTTCTACCTCGGTAAGAGTAGGCTCTGATAGGTTGAGTGTCTTGGATGTTTGTATTAGCATTCAGCAGGTCACCAAATTACCCTCTCCATCTTTCCAGGACAGCTCCTGGATTCCCAGTTAGGTTACCCCCAGTTGTGTGTGGTTGCCATCTTTTTATCACTTCCTTAAGTGCTTTATAAAGTTTCCTCACATCTCTCTGGTTGTGGCAGTCACTTAGTTCCTTAAGCCTCACTTTCTCAAACTCCATTTTTTTGTATCTGCACAACATCTTGACCGCTCTTCTTTTGCTGTTGCAATGTAGTCTGGTTGCTCATGTGTCTCTCTGCAACATTGTTCTCCTAGCCTCATTTCGTTCGCTCACGGCCTTCTCACAGTCGTCGTCGAACCATCAGTTCCTCATAGTGACGTTATTATACCCGAGTGTCTCCTCTGTAACCTTTAATAATGCAATCTTAAGGTCGTGCCAATGTTCTTCCGGATCTTCATACTCAGGAGCAAGGTTGTCCTGTTTTTCTTCTCCCATATTTTGCTGAAATCTTAAGCGCAGGTCAGGGTCTTTGATAATGCCTTCGAGGAACAGTAGAATGGAAAGCACCAATTCCATTCTACTGTTCCATGTTTTTCTGGATCAACACATGATTTATTTGATTGGCTGTTACTCAATCTGATGATTTACATATTGCCTTATGAATGTTTTTGTGTTGAAAATGAGAGCTGCTAATTAAAAAATCTTTCCCGACATCAAAGTCGACAAGTTTATGTCCATTATCGACGGCCTGAAGACTTCTTCACACCAACCTTGGCATTCATGTCACCTAATTAATTTGACGTCGTTCACTGGTGTCAGCTAAACCTTTGATTTGAAATTAATCATTTGGCAATCCTGCTACATTTATGTGTTTTATCATGACTTTAAAATCGTCATACATCATTATCAAGTTTTAGCGACTAGGCTGACTTTCGTTCAGAAGCCTCTTTTCAGTTTTCAGCCTCTTTTCAGTTTTTCAGCTTTTTTAGTTTTCTGCGTACGACCCTGGACCCTTCCCTTATGGAAATTACACAAGCCTTCGATGGTTCTATTTTTTAACTGGTGATGATTGATTCCAATGAATCTTGGTGCGCTGAAGACGAAAATGACCTTAGTTTCTTATCATCACGTCAGAATTTTTTGCAAATCGCAATTTACCACATGTAATAACGCTTGTCAATTTTTTTTTTGATGTCCTGATGGAATCTCTGACCCATCTCTTCACTAACAGCACCCGGATTCTCAGGAAAGTAGTCCAAATATGAATGTAGGAAATTAACCTTCAAACTCATGGAACATCCTAAATTTTGGTACTTCTGCAGCATAGTCTCTACGATAGACTGGAAAAATTTCCATCTTTGCAAAGTTTTCTAATTTCCGTACCAGTAAGGACACCCTCTTTAATTTTGGGGTTGACTGGAAATTTGTTACAAATATACTGGAAATATTTACCATCTTTGGTTAAGGCATTGACAAATTGCTTCATCAAGCCTAATTGAATATGTAGAGATGGAAGGAGAACTTTCGTCAGACGATGAGAGGTTTTTGGAGCATATTTTTTACTCCAGGTTCTTAGGCGCTCGTTGTGGCCAATCTTTCTGTTTCGAATGATTTTCCCTGTCTCTACTATCCCACTCACATAAAAATAAGGACACTTTGTGTACCCGCATTGCTGTCCAAGGATCGTCGGTATTATTTTGAGATCACCACACATGATCCACTTATGATCGTCGTACTTCATTTTCCGGAGAACAAATTGTAAATTGTCATACCGTTCTTGTAAGTGTACAGAATGCCCTATTGATGCATACATGTTTCTGTTGTGAAGCAGGACAACTTTGAGGCTTCGTTTCGACGAATCGATGAATAGTCTCCAATCAGTGTTTTCGTACGGAATGTTGAATGTCTTAAACAGTCCACACACATCTTTGGAGAATACTAAGCCTCCTTCTTCCAAAAAGTATGGAATAAAATCTTTTTCTCTGTACCTGGACCAGGAAAACGAAACGCCAGCTGCGAGAAAATGCTTCTCTTTAAGCCGTGAACCAAGCAATTCTGAAGCCCCTTTGGTTAGATGTAAGTCGCGAATCTAATCGTTCAGTTCAGTTTGTGTAAATGGTTGCGTAGCAGAATTGCCAGGTTCGTACTTCACTTTGTTTATGTTCGGTTTCTTCACTTGATTCAATTTCTGAACCATCTACTTCTGGTTGCATAGATACATGGCACATCTGGACCATGAAGGACAGGACGTAAAGCCGATGGCAGATTTGGATAGATGATGTTCTATTTATTCTTTACATTGAAACCGTGAACATCGGTTGAACAAAAATAGCAATCATCACTATGTGGCTCTTCGTCAGATCATCGGAACGTCAAATCTGAAACAATGGTGTTCGCCCTTTGATGACTGTCTCAGTCCTTCAACACACGTACAGCAAACATAGTGGGGTGGCCAAGTTTTGTCTTGATCTCCTACTTTTACACCGAAGTACGTGAGATACGCTTGCCGCACGAATGATGTTATATGTCTTTTTTGTCTTGACACCATTAACTCACCACAACTGTAACAAAAGGAATCTGCAGACTTTTTACACCCTGTTGATGCCATTTCGAACACTGTATGTTTGCGTATATCCGCTGACACAAAAGTTTTGATCGCGGAGGCTACGTACCAACGGTTGCGTCAACATTGACAGCCAGCTGAGATGTACAACACGTTTAATGACGAGAGTGCTACCATCTGCCGGTTTATGATGTCAACGATTCGTTTTCATAATAAATCGACAGATGGCAGCATTTCCTATGTATTTAAATCTGTGAATACGGTTTATATTTGTGATTTTTTTTTCAATATATAACACATTTTGCAAATTGCAAACAATTCTGACGGTATGGAAAGAAACTAAGGACATTTTTGGATTCAGCGCATAAACATATATAGGAATTCATCACCGAAACTTGAAAAACATGATACAACCGAAAATCAATAATTATTGATTCGGCCTCATTTACATCCAAATGTTTTAGCAAAATGTTACAAAAGGATATATTTTATATAGATGTATCATACCAGTCGTTACATTTGCATTTAATGCATTGCATCAAGATGTTCTTCTTATTAAATTTTAGTAGATAAAAAAGCAGACAATTATCCCATTAAAAATTAATTTTTTGACATCAATTAAAAAGATTAATTTCAAATACTGCCAATATGACTTTTTATTTAGTGAAAACGTTCTAGACGCAATAAGCAGATGAAAATCAATTTATATGCATATAACTTACCCTTCGAAGGCAGAATATAGTACAATATCGAAAATGTGACGTCCAAATGCAAACACCACCCCCATCCACCCACACGTTCTACTTGCTCCTAATCAAGCGAATGTTCCCTTTTCAACGTTGAATTCTTACCCCTTTCGGAATGAAAATGGAAATACGTAGTAGACGGCTAGACACTTTTTAATATAATTCATGTTTTAGCTCTGCTACATATATATTCGCTACAGATTTATTTAAGAGAGTTGCTTCTATTTAAATTAGCCAACAAAATAAATTTTATGTTTTCTTAAGCCTTCCTTCATCTTCGAGATTTCCGAAGTCAGTTGTTCGCCTAGCACTTACTTTTTAGGCCCTTTAATTTTCTTTTCTTTTCTAATATCTCTAGTTCTTTCTCCTTTACCTCTTTAACGTATTCTTGAGTTGTAATAACTTTAACTCTCGCGTCAACTTTCCTTCTTACTTTGTTTGGACGATCAGTTTGATTGATTCTGGCCAGCAGCAGTTGTTCAAAAGAACATGGACTCAAATTGTGAGATTGGCTGGCTGTTATTGGATTCTTCGGTAATTGCAGGAACTGCAGTAAGTTGGATTGAAGGACTAAGAGAAGGCAATGATGAATTGTCATGTGAGGTTGGAGGACTTTCAACTGGCCACGATAGGTTTTCAGTGTCACTTAGTGAGGCGGAAGGACCTTGAGTCGACCCGGATAGCTGCCAACCGAGGTTGACAGCTCGGCAGATTCATCTTCCTGTTGCACTACAGGCGGAGGCTGGGGTCTTACACCTTCATTGTATCTTTGAAGCTTTTCTAGAATAAATCTTTCTTTCGGATATTCTAATCGGTTTGGGCGAAATATTCCAGGTTCCGAATCTAGAAATTATGTTTCTAGATCTTAACTCCTCAAACGAAACTGAGCAAAGCAGATTAGCGAATTCCGGCCTAGTCAACTATCGTTGATTTAGCCGATAACAGCCTGTAAACACTTTGTTCCACACGATTTTCAAACTCTTGAAACAAGCCACATCAAGAAGCTGTAAGACATCCGTTGCGGGTGGTAGAAGTTTTATTATGACAACATCATTTTTCTTGGCATGTTCAATGGTTTTCATATACAAATGAGTGACATGGCCATCCAATAAATTTAAAAGTTATATGGCCCACTCAAATATATTGTAAGATAATAAAATAATTTCTGGGGTCATTTGGACTTCCATTTTTTGAGGGGCAATTCATTTATTTAGGAATTTACATTTAGAAAACTAGATACCGAAATTTTCCGTGTGTGGCTGCGTACAATATGTAAATTACAAACCAACTTGTATGATCCAACCTCATCAGAAAATGTGCAAAAATGCATATTATAACTGTCGTTAAAATGTTATAAAGTGCTCACCGTTAGCTACCTTATTTCTTTATTAAAAATTTATATTTTAGATAAATAATTTTATGATTAATAAATTCTATATAATATTTTATGACTACGTAAATGAATTTAACAGTAGTTTTATATAACCTACAAGTTCACTTGCAGACTAGAGGTCGGGCGTTTAGGGCGCTCCCGAGCCGTTTAAGGCGCTCCCGTTTAGGGCGCTCCCGAGCCCGCTCTAATTTTTTTTTCAATTATGATTACAAAGTCCTTAAGGCTCTTGAGCACCAAAACGCGCGCCCGCCCGAAAGGCATGAGTCCGCGTTAAGCCCTAGGCGCCCTAAAGGTCATAAGCGCTCTATAGGTCTAAACGCCGTATAAACTTCAAGCTAATTTCCATAAGCGTCCTAAAAACCCTAAGTAAACCTAGAGGCCCTAAAAAATTTAAGAAAATCCGTATTTATACAAAAATTAAAACGAATTAAAAAGTAAACTCTCCTAAACATCCTAAAGCCACTAAGCGCTTCTTACAGGCCCTAGTTGCTTCAAGGGCGAGTCCAAATCCATGGAGGACCTCGGAGGGCGGGCGCTTTTTGCGTAGCTCTATTGCAGAGATAGATTTGAAATTTGCACATATTGACAGTTTGAAATTAGTTTAATTATGTACTAAACCTATAAAAGATAAGAATATTTAATATTTTAATAGAAATATGAAATTTAATTTCATATCGAATGTATTTTGTGTGACGTGAGTACATGGAGAAATGTAATGTGTAATAAAAGAACAGTTAATATTATCGATTTAACAGGCCAGAAAATAAGTACAAGAAATTCAACTCTTATGTATTTAAATTTAATTATTTTGCACAAACATTAAATTTATGTTACTTAATTACTTGTAACAAAACATAATAATACAGTATATTATATTAACAAATTAAGAAATTTGTTAATAATCTAACCAATAATCTAACCAATTTCATTTTTCGATAAAAAAATTTCAAGAATTTTAACATGTCCGAATAAGCCCTGCGCTATTCAAACTGTGTAGCATCTTATCATCCCAAAATTTTGTGAGCGTACTGTTTCGCAATATTAAAATAGTAAACATTACGTGTATTTAAATTTTTTATTTTTGTTGATTGATCAAATTGCGTGGCACTAAAAATTTTGAATAACATTTTTTTTTAGAAATTAGTACAGTTAAGGATTAAATAGATATATTCAGGTCCAGTGCATCTGTTTGTGATAAGTTTGAGCCTCTCAGAAAATAAAAAGCCGAAACATTGTTGCCAATAAGCTGTAGTAGTTCGATCTTCTAAATTATGAAATATAAAATATTTCCTCCTACTTTTTTTTGTCTCTAGCATTAAGCTATTATAAGCGTTTGATTTTTAATCCAAACTGATAACGCAAAATCTTTAAGATATAGACCAGCGTTTCTCAACCTTTTATTGCCCACCGATAACAGTTGTCAAAAAATCTCGCGAACCGGCGGTTTCTTAATAACAAAACCGGCGGTTCAGAATAGCTGCCTTAGACGATGATATACTGACTTCGTTCCTGTTACTCCTTTGTGGAGCATAGGGCACATACTAGAGCTCTCTATCTGACCCTATTCGCTGCCATTCCCTTCATGTTTGGCCAGGACCTTCCAACGGCTGCCACCACTGAGTCGACAGTCCGTCATTCTCGGTCTCCCTCTTCTCGAACCGTCATTCTCGGGCGCCACGTGATTCTCGGTCTCCCTTCTCACCTATCTCCTTGGAGGTTCCAGTCCACGTCCTGCTTTCGAATGTGTTGTGGACCTCTTCTCAAAGTGTGGCCGATCTATCTCCATTTCCGCTCCTTTATGATGATCCCAACTTTCCGCTGTTGGGTGCGCTGCCAGAGTGCTTCATTAGAAATAACATTTTGCTAGCGTACTCCTAGTATAGCT
>WYDF02069543.1:0-11494 GCA_009867245.2 Adranes taylori
TTCTTTATATTGGGGGGAGGGGGCCCATCCGATGAATTTGCCACGGGCCTCGAACGGTATAGTTACGCCACTGATCAACGGCTAAATAAGTGAAGTCTTAGAGGTAAATGCATTTTACATCACATTATCATTTTCTTTAATAAAAATATAATTACAAATTGTATTAATGAATTAGCTTGAAGAAGAGAATTCTTGATACTGAAATCTGGATAGCTACGTTACTCAATGGCGTTACAGCCCATCAAGAGCTCGAGCCTCCTCCACAACGCACCGCCATGCATCTCGATCCATCGTCCGCCGTCACCAACCTTTAACGCGCATGCTTTGCAGGGCAGGTCCTTGTCCATGTCTTTCAACCAGCACGTTCTGGGCCTGCCCACCAATCTTCGCCCTTCCGGTTGGTGTGTAAACACTTTTCGCGCCGCCCGGCATTCGCTGGAGATGTCCCAGCCATTGAATCAGCACTTTTCTTCATTTCAGTCACTAATGTAGGATCCCTGTAGAGTTCATATATCTCGTCGTTCTTTCTGTTACGCCAGGCACCCCTATCGCACACCGGACTAAATACACGTCGCAGGATTTTTCGTTCCCATATACTCAGAATACTCTCATCGTGTGCAGTCAGCATCCACGTTTCACTCTCATATATTACTACTGGCCTTATTACAGTTCTATAAATCCTCGTTGTAAGCGGGATTTTAGTAAGCGAGATTAAGCGAGATTTAAGCGCCAGTAAGCGACATTTTAGAAGCTTCTCCAGACTAAAATATGCTTTGTTCCAATGGTAAGTGGTGTTACTGTTTGCGGCACAAACCATATATTTTGTTTTGCTCATCTTGGACTGAAGTCCTGCTTCTTTAGACTCTTCCTCCAGCTGTTCAAAAGCTTCTCTAAGTTCCCTCTCCCTTCAAACGCGTAGGCCACCGTCATCAACATAAGCCAGATACTGCACAGAACGGTTGAACAAAGTTATTCCGGCATTCACTTCAATATTCCTTACAATACGCTCTAAAGTGAGATTGTAGAGGATGCATGAGAGGGCATCCCCTTTGCCTTAGGCCTCTTGTGATACCGAACTCCCGGAATATCTACATTGTCAAAAGCTTGCTTATAGCCTATGAATAACTGATGTGCGGTGGTGATAAATTTATAGCATTTTTCGAGCATTCATCACATTGTGAAATTTGATCAGTAGTTGTTTTGCCCCTCCTAAACCCGCACTGGTAATCACCCAAAGCTCTTGCTGAGAAAGGTACGAATCGTTTAGCTAGAATTTTAATTAGAACCTTATAGGCAGTGTTTAGAAGGGATATACCCTTCTAGTTAGCGCAATCCAGCTTTGAGCCCTTCTTGTGTAGGGGACAGATGTAGGCAACATTTCAGTCATTTGGCATCTGCTCCTGTTCCCATACTCTGCATTAAGTGCAAGTGTAACCTGAAGTAAGTGTAAGTAAGTGTAACGTCATATGCATATGTTTTCGGCTCTATTACTGGTAAATCTACACCATTAATGCCCCTGCTGCTAGTGTTCCCCTCGCGATGCCACTCTCACTGGCCACGTTCAGCAGTTTCTCGAAGTAGTCAGCCCAAACGTCAACGACTTTACTAAGGTCAATGACAAGGTTTCCATTTCTGCCTCTGATCATCGGGCTCCTCGACTGGAAATTTGCTTCTCCTCTTTAATTTTTGCGTACATTTGCGTATTTCCTCAATTTCTGCCATTTTATTAGCTTCCCACTCCCTTTTCTTCCTCATCAACGTGAAAGCTTGATAGTTTGCTCTTGTGCCATTTTTTTCGATCTAGAGCTATTCGGCAGTCATCATCAAACCACGCTGTTATCCTCTCCTGTTTAAGTCCTACCGTAGTATCAGCGGTTACCTTTATGACATTTTTCAACGTCGACCAATTCGATATTATATTCCTCAAATCCAGATAGATATTTTGATTTTTTTCTTTTTCAAGCAATTCTTCTTGTAGATGAATAAATGGAATTAGAATAACTTTTGGAACACTGGAATACAAGTGTCATTACTAGGTATGGATGCTCCAAATTACTGCAACACTTCAATAATAATTAAAGTTCTTTAATATTTACAAATGAAGGTACCTATTCTTTGGAGAATTCGGAAAGCCGTTAATAGCTTAAATATGTGATATTTACATAAATCTGAGGTAACACTGTGTTATGACATGAGAATAAAGTCATGTGGCTATTCAATGGAAAAGCGGCAACATTGTGATGCATCAAAATAAATGAGTGAGTTGAATGCCTGACGATGGCCCGAAATGGTAAAAACTATAGCTATAGAGTAAACATTGTGTTATAACTAGTAACTAATAAAAGAAATATTCTTCCATTGTCCCAATTCAAAATACTATATATAGAGAATTAATTTCTCAACATTTTTATTTAATACAAAAGCGAAAATATTCTAAACATATAATATTTTTCCAAAAGCATCTTTTTGTTCAGTGTATCCACCTATTATTTTGACAATTCAATCAAGTCTGTGAAGAAACAAATCACACGTTCTACGAACTTGGCTTGACAGAGTTTGTTCCTATTCTCGATGAAGCGCTGAATTTAACGAATCCAAACTTCCATATTTTTCAAGGCAAATCTTGACTTCTAAAATACAATGCAAAGAAAAAAGGATTAGCACCTGGTGAATTCTATAGTCATTTCTGAGCCAAAATGAAATGCGAAACCAATCTTAATTTAGCCAAGCTTTATGCGATTCTGCCTAATCTTGCTGAAAGGTCCACGATATTCAACGGAAATGTTTACCTGCCTAAGGCTTCAAACCAACTTCGAAAACCAACCAAACCAACTTCGAAGACGGTAGTTAGCGACATTTACCTTGACTCCAATTTCCAAATATACAAACATAAAATGCCCATTAGCATTAGCAGACCTGAGCAGGCGAATGAAGTCTGGTATGAATCTGGTGGCCAAACGAGTAGTCTAATTCTTGTTTGATTTTTTACATAACCATACCCGATCGTTTGTTTGGGTATGGTGATAGTTTCGTTTGTTTAAAAACTGTTCAATGATGAGAAATTTTACATCAGAAAACAGAATGTCTGGAATTTCACCAGCTACGTGCAAGCTTTCACATTTTCCAACCATGCCTTCATCTTCAGGAATCCATCAGTAAAAACTTGGATCAGGAATCAAGCAGTAAAAACTTTATAAATTTGGACAATACTGCGGACAACAGTTTAGGTAAATGGAACAAACATAAATACCTTGGAACACATAATAATCTTCTAAAGAAAAAGGTAAGAGAAGCTGGAGAAACATATCTGTCAGAAAAGTGCAATGAAATAGAACAGTATGTGAGACATACGATTGTCACAATATGCATCAGAATATCAATATGCAAAGATGGAATACTAATAACGGACGTAAATGATCTACAGAACATGTCGAGGAACTATTTGACGATGTTCGCCCAGAGAAACATAACTTAATCGAAGCTGCAACTGGGTCACCAATTATTAAATGCAAAATAGAGAAAGCTATTTTATGCATAAAAGATAACAAAACCCTATACTCTAATAGTATTCACGTCGAGATCCTTAAAACTATATGCGAGTCGGATCTAAGATTTCTTGACTTGCTAGCAAAGTTATTTATCAACTGGAGACGGGAGACTGCAGACTGGATGCATTCGACATTTATCTCCATACCAAAAAAGTCAAATGCAAAAACTTAATAAGTCTAATTAACCACCTAAATAAGGTGTTCACAAAAGTAATCCAGATCAAGATTTAGGCAAGGTGCGATTCTAGGGTTGGCGAATCACAATTCGGCTTCCAAAATGCTCTTGGCACAAAATGCGTCATTTTGCTTTACAAGTCTTAATTCAACCCTGCAGAGATGCAAATAAAGACGCCTATCTTTGTTTTATTGTGTCACATTCGGTAGTGTCAATCATGAACGATTCATATCCATCCTAAGGAAAGTAGGTCTCGATAGTAAAGACACAAAGTGATAGCTAATCTCTATTGGGGCCTGCGTGAAAATTAATAACTGCTCCACCGAAAATATCAAAATAAAGCAAGGCTAACGCCAGAGATGCGTCTTATCTCCTCTTCTATTTAATAGATACACAGAGGCAGAGGAGATCTTCAAGGAAGCGTTGTCAGATCAACGTTTCAAAAACTAAATGGGTCAGTAAGCGACAACAATAAGTGGAGCAACTGATACTCTACACTAAACTCACAGTTGGGATTAGTCTGTAATTGATCCAGCCAGTCGAGGAAGAAGACTTCATCTACTAAGGGCTGAGCCTATGAAATTTGCGTATCTTGCAAGGCTTAACATAAAGATAATTTGTCAGTATTTTCCGAACACTCCAGGCAGATAATTGCATTTCCTTAACGCTTTTCTGGCGTTTTGTCGTGGATTTTGTTGAATTTGGTCCTTCACTTTGCGAATCATATCTTACTTATTTTTGGAAGTTTTTTTCTCTTTCGGTATCGTAACAATTTGTGATTCTGGAAACGAACTTTCTATTTACTTCCAAATGCTGCGGCTCTTAAATAATAGCTGAATATGATTTTCCAGCCAAATGAAGCGCAATAAGACCATTACGTTTGAAATCCACGGTTAATACAAATTTTTAAGGCACAATAAATAAAAATGCTTGTACATGAACTAAAAATATATGAACTATATTAAAACCTTGCGTGAGACTCATGACACAATAGAAAAACGGGATGTTATTTTGGATTTTTAAAGGAACTTGACTGCTCGCTCGACAAGGTTAAAATTATGGTGGTGAAGGAATTTGATAAATCATTTGACGCTCTACATTTTTTATTTGAAATATTTTTTGAAGAAAACAGCAAGTCCGTAGTTATAGGGCAATGTGTAAAACTTAATTATTTTGAAATTTTCAATTTCAGTTAAATGATGGAAAATTGAAAAAAAATTATAAAATGTGATTTATTTGGGGACAAAAATAATGAGAAATCGACAATGTTACACTTTTCGAGAAAAAAGTGAAAATTTAGATAGGGCTTGAGTACGGATATGGTATAGGCTATGATTCGTTCTTTAGAAATAATATTAAAACGGAAACCTCGGAAAACTGGAGAACGTGCACTTTTCATGGCTTTGACATTTTTTTTTTGACTATATGGAAATATGTGGCATGAATGTGTTGAAAAGCTTTGCTGGTCAGTTAGTATGTATAAAAGTTTTCAATCAAACTTTCCACTTATAAGATTATGTTATTATCTCTAAACTCAATTTTAATCCATACATAACTAGAATAATAGTTTCTAAATTGCCACTTGATAAACTTATTTCTAGTATTTAAATTTTTTTTAGATAGTTCATGCTAATGATCTAATTTCGTATCCTAAATAATTTGAATACATTTTTTGTCCTGTACAGTATGTGATATATCGGTTTGGTAGCGTCAACAGTAACAGACCACCCACACATTTTCATCATACGGGAGGACACGTTCTTGAATTTTTTCTGGCACTTATTTTCTTTGCTCTTCAACGTTTTGTTTCGCTTTTTATACGAATTTAACGCAGCGTAAAATACAAAAAAAACCAGCTATTTAATTTGAAAGTACAATCGACCACGCCAGTAATATGTGATCGAAACATGAGAAAATAAATTAATTATGGAACAATATGATTTTCTATAATACAATGTGATAAAATTAAGTGTTCTCAAAATAATAATTAAATTATACTTCAATAACTAAGCTACAATAACTAATCAAGTACCAAAGTTCCATAATCAACTAGTGTTCTCGAGTGTTCTCATAAAACTAAGGTTAAAATATTTGATTTTCAAAATTTTGCGAACGCAGTCAAAAATTCAGTTTCGAAAGTAAACATAATTTGGAAATACAGGATTAGGAAGATTGTTCCTAGCAGAACAAATTATGCACAATTAATCCAAAAGCGTATTTAAATAAGACGTTTGAGGTCACTTACTTAAAAAATAAGAAGACTGTTGAATTAATTTCGACGAACTAAATAAATTTCCTTGGAGCAAAATAAGTCAAGCAAGGTTGTTCAAAGAACCTAAGAATTTACGAAGCAGTACATAAGTTTTACTAGTAATAAGCCATATAGGGTTGTACGACTAAACTAACAATAAAATACAAACGGAGAGATCTTTACAAGCATTCATCGGCACCACATGTCTGAAGTTCAGATTTTATCCAATCACTGGGTATAATTTTTCACCCGTCGTAG
Organism: Adranes taylori; assembly: GCA_009867245.2. Classification (NCBI taxonomy): domain Eukaryota; kingdom Metazoa; phylum Arthropoda; class Insecta; order Coleoptera; family Staphylinidae; genus Adranes; species Adranes taylori. Next base: position 6,233 of record WYDF02069543.1, read on the forward strand.
AGAGGACACTGACTTTTTGGAGTACCAAAAATTTCACTACATCTAATTTCACTACATCATAGACTTATTTAAATACAAGTGTGTACCCACCTTTACTTTGAAATCTGGTTACTTTTGGAGCTGGCAACGTAAATCTAGTTACTTTTGGAATGCTAGTGACATATAACATTAAAAAAATCTAAATTAAAAATAACACAGCCTGAAAAAGTTTATTTAAATTCTTATCAACACGATGATATATAAAGATCTACGACGATATCCAAACGATGAGAAAAAAGGTTCGATACTGGATTCCTAAGCATTCGCCAATATTTTAATACATTCTATTAAGTAAGTAATCGAAATGGTGAATGTTTCGGACCTTTCTAAGCATTCACCATTATTTTATAACATTCCATCAAATAAGTAATCGAAATGGTGAATGCTCCGAGCCTTTCTGAGCAAAAAGTGCCCAAGGACAATCCATTTTGCCAAGTCGTGGATAAAACTAACATATTGACGTCCTTATAACCTCTCAATTAATTAAGGGATAAATTAACACCAAACAACCATCTCGTATCAGTAAAGAACCTTCCTTCTAAACAACCTTCTTGCATCAAACAACCCGCCCACAGTTTAGGCGGTACATTCAGCTTTTGGTTCATCGAATCGTGATTAGCCATACGCAAATTTGTAAGCTTGTGAGTCGTCATACGCGAGCTTAATTACATTATCGCGGATTTATAACGCAAGTCGAGTAAGTGCTCGAACTTTGTGAGTGCATATAACACTACACAACCTTCTTGCTTCTTTACCCCTCACATTTTACGCGATTGAAAGATAAACCGAAACTTAAAATAAGTTGTAGAGGAATTAGAAGACAAAAAATGCAGTTGTGACAAAATTGTGCACAATTATGTGTGAGAATAAGATGTGTAGATTTTAGTGATCAATCTGAAATCATTCAGTCAGTTTTATTTAATTCAAAGTTTATTGAATGCGTTTTATGATTAAGGTAAACTCATATCAAACTACTACACTACACTTTTAATTTGAATATTCCACAAACACTTCAGAAGCCATCCTAATGGACGATTTCAATGCGCGCCACCTAGATTTTAGAGCCAAAGCCACTAATAATAAAGGCGAAATATTAATTAATTCCATAACGCAATTCACTATTCGAAAAATCAGGAACACCGAACCAACCTTCATTGGCAATGGTGTCTCGATTATTGACCACATCATAATCAGAGATAATTTAATCCACCAAATAGTTTCAGAATGTTTTGACAGTCAATCACTTCTGACCATTATGCTCTGTTAGTCAAGACTAATCTTAATAACGCACCCGAACCACCTCCCACACAAATCATCATCAGAGATTTTCAAAGAGCGAACTGGCAGTATGTACTTCCAGTAACGAATAATTCAGCTCACCCCTATGACCAATCCCACTTTTCTGCTACCGAGATAGATGAAACAGTAGCTCGTTTATCGCAAATCATCCAAAACTCCACATCGGTGAGCATCATGCTGAGTCCTTAAACAGCCCCCCCCCCCTTCATCGCGTAATCTTGAACATTATTCAAGAAAAAAAAAACGCATTGTTCGTTGCGCACAGAGAGCCATCCATTAAAACAAAGTGGAATCGTCTTAATGCTCTAGCCCGTCGCAATATTATTGCGTACACCGAGGACTGCTGGACTAACGCCACTTCAAAACTCGATTACCATAATGGTAAAAATTTTTGGGACCAATTTAATCGCCTTACAGACAAGAATTCGACCTCCAAAACCCATCTAACCAATTCGTAAGGACAAATAATAAATAACCCGCTAGAACAAGCCAACTATTTTGCTGATCATCCTAAGTCAGCTTCATCCTGAGTTAGCAAATTCGCAACAACCCAAACTTTGACAATCAATTTTTATTTGACACAGACAACTATAACAGGAAGTAGAGGGTAGCTACACACCAATGCCATATTTTCCTGAAAATGATGATGTCATCTACCCTATCAGCTCTGAAGAAATTACTTTAGCAAACACAGCTCCCGGAATCGATCATCTAACCCATCGCATTCTAAGATATATTCCACCAGAAACCACCCAACATCTCAGCGATATCTCGTCCCATTAGTGTCTCTTAGTGGGACATTTCCTAGTAGAATTGAAGACTGGCCAAACGGTCATGATTCCCAAACCTAGGAAGGATCTCAGGAACGTTTCGTCATATTGCCTAATAACACTTCTTAACGTGATAGGCAAAACCTTTGAACGAATTTAGTTTTTGTCACGCGCTCTACACATGATCCCTTTCAGGACATTACTCGCGCTTTAAACAGCGCACACTGTACTTTGGCAGTATTTCTGGACATCACCCACGCCTTTGATAGTATGGCATGCTGTCGCTAACTCCACGCATGCTGGACATATTTTATCCAATTCTAATCAAATAAGTCCAGTCATATATATATCAAACCGCAGCACTCAAATCAAAGTAGGGGATACATTATCCAGAACTATCTATCCTCAAGCCGGAGTATCGCAAGGCTACGTCCTGGTCCCATTGCTATACAAAACGTACTGCTATGGTGTCCACATCTTCAGGGACCCCAATTTCGAAAGAGCCCTTTATGCAGACGACATAGCATTTTGGACCAGCAGCAAATCAACCAAAGCGAATAGCAAACACATCCAAAATTCTCTCAATTCTTTCTTAACATGGGCGCACAAATGGCGAATCACACCAAACTCAAGCAAAACTCAAATTTTAAATCGGCATCAATAAAAAAGGTATATCTGGGGAAAAAGGGATCCCGAAGAGGACGACAAATCCTAAAGCCTCCTTAATAAATTCACCAACTTCCTATCTGAACCAAACCCCCAAAGGGAGTGAAGTTTTTGTGGATAAAAATCCCACACCGTTCTATGCATCGGCCATCCTTTATCTTTATGAAGAATTCTTCATTTCCAGACAAAACAGAAAAAAATATTGTCACTATCACCTCCATTACATCACCGTTAAGCATAATTTTAGTCTGGAGTAGTTAACTGTCATACCAGCAGAAGGAATTGGACAGTTCTCCGTCCTTTGCTCCTCAATTTGCTCAGTAGATCCGACGCATTCGCAATTTCTATTACCTATTTGATAGAATGTATTAAAATATTGGTGAATGCTTACGGGTCGATTGCCGGTCACTTTTGCTTAGTAAGGTCCGAAGGATTCATCAATATTTTAATACATTCTATTAAATAAGTAATCGGAATGTTGTATGTTTCAGATCTTACTGAGAAAAAGTGTGCATGAATCGACCCCTAAGCATTCACCGATATTTTAATACATTCTATCAAATAAGTAGCAAAATGAGGACCAAAATGACGGAGAACTGTTCAATTCCTTCTACTCATAGCAATTTTTATATTAGAAATTGTAAATTCATTTTACCGGTTACTAATATCTTATACCACATGCACAACAGTAGGTATGTCAATTAGGTGCATGAAACATTAATATTTATTCTTGTGTTTTCCCAGTCACACATTTTAGACATTTCTTTTAATACTGCCATAAATAATTTAGTAGATAAACTTTTCTTTTTGTCAATTTTTCTTATTATTAAATATTATAATATTTTATTTCAAGCGAATTGGAGGTTCCAAATTTGAATAAGGATACCACTTCGCTACAGGGCATCACTGATGATGTCAAAAATGAAAGTTTTCGACAAACAAATATTTATATTGAAAAAATTAGCTACATTTTAATTTACTAATTTAATTAATCAGTTCTTCTGTTCTTCGCATTGTTTTGGCCAACGCAACTCTCATGTCATGTGTGGCGTCTAATCTGTTTCGATATTTTTTTGAGAGCAAGGAGTGTGGAAAAAGTCGTCTTATGCTCATAGGTGAATGCGAATGGAATCAAAATTCTTAAAGCCATCTTCGCAACATCGGCATAGGAATGGGTCATTTCAATCCAAAAATCACTACAATACATTTCACGGAAAACATCTTTTGCAGATCACTAATCGAGAGTAAAAACGGTTTATTAATAAATCGATGCTATTTCTCGAATTCTTGTATGTCAGTAAAATAGTGAGAAATTTCTTCTTCAGGAATTGGTACATGCTGTTTCACCGTCTCAAAGATGTCATCATCGACATTAAGTTTATTTTCATCAATGTATGCGTTCAGCTGTGGAAATGGGACAAAATTCATCCTCTCTAAGTTTCGGTACGATAGATCGAGCTTCATTTTGAAAGCTGTCAATTTTTCGTGAAAATGGAGCACTGTGATATCTTTTGCTTGCAACGCCAGGTTTTTAGAATTTACATATTCAAAAATGTCGGCGAAAAATGACAGGGATGTAAGAAAACGGATATGGGAGAATTTTGCGTGTATATTAGGTTTGGCATCTCGCAAAAAGTGTTGAATATCTATCTTCACGTAGTATAAAAACTCTCGTCAATACTTTCCCTTTGGCAAGCCACCTTACGTGTGAATGCGACAAGAGTGTTTCAAATTCGGTTTTCTTTGGATTTAATAAAATTCACTGTAGATATTACTTGATTGCGAATAGCTTTGAACTCATCTACCATAGTTTTCAGCATTAATGCTTGACGATGTATAATGTGCCAATCGCATATTGTACCAATAGTATTTGGGGATATTAATTTCACCAACTTTAGAAATCCAGAACGTCAATCAAGCATTATAGAAGCGCCGTCAATACAAGCACCAATTAAATTATCCCATTTGATAACGTGGACTTCGAAGAATATATCCACTTCTTCATATATATCACTTGCAGTTGTTATAGTGCTAAGTGTTTCGCAGAACACAAAATCATCTTTCAGTTGATTGTTACATACATATCGTGCGTAGATGCATAGTTATGCTAAATTGGCGACATTCGTCGTTTCATCAAATTTGATCGCAAAACAGTTGTAACATGAATTCTGAATCTTTGACAATTTAATATAAGACTATATGTTCTTAAACATCTCCGCGATTCGCCTCCTTATAGCATCGTTTGACAGGGAAGAATGCTTTAACTTGTGAAGTTCAGATTCGATATGATATCTTCATAACGAGGAAAAATCAAGTTTGCTTCAATAGTGTGTGGTTTTTTAGTGGCAGCTATTTTCCTTGGCAGCTATAAAGACCTCAAAAGACAACCAATCAAATCCTGGATATCGGACGAAACTTGGAAACAAATTGAAACTCGTAAAATCATTAAAACCAAAGGACTAAACAGCGACGACGACAAAGAACAATA
>WYDF02069554.1:0-11493 GCA_009867245.2 Adranes taylori
TTTTAGAAGGAACTTTGTTTCTAACCTGAACGATCGAAGTATAAAACGAGGTTCAGAATGAGGTTCCAAGCAAGCAAAAAAACATAGGCAAATTCTATTGAATACTGTTAATTCATTTTTGAGGCATGATGCCGCGTGATAGTTTATGTGATGTTCAAATTTGTGGTTGGAATCAAAAATAATTCCTAGATATTTAAATTGATTGAGATGTGGGACAGGCGTATTGTTATAACTAATACTGACTACAGGCGATCTATCAACTAGCATTAGAGATGACCACCGCAATACTTTTATGACGAGATATATAGAGCCCTAAATTAGAAAGAAAATTATCCGTTCAGGACAATGCTATCTGAAGATCTTGATGTATAATATTGAGATCCTTAGTGGAGCTGTAGATAGGCACCGCCATCCGCATAAATCAGAATCTTGACTGGGGGGAGGGAAAGGTTTGAGTAATTTTGTTATGTACTTGCTGATATCAGGCTGAGAAGAGTACCTTGAGGAAGACCCATTCATGAATGTTTCGATAAATTCCAGTCTCCATATAGGAAATAAACTTTAAAAGTGCTCAGATTTTGAATCAGTTTGATGAACTGATGGGGAAGGCCCAATTTCTGAAGAATGGAAAAAGTGTATTGTGTCCAATGGGGATTACTTTGAAGGGGACAATATTAACATTGATTATTCGAACAAAATGATAATTCCGCATATTATTTGATCATACCTCGTATATCATTTAGTAATATGTCAGAAGTGACGAAATTTTAATAACTTAACATACAAATTATTGTTTCAAAAATATTTGATATACAGGCGTGAAATTATAATGCTCCAATAGCATTCGAAATTTAAACTGTCTTGTTAACGTCACCTTCATATTCACCAATGCATTTTATATTTCCTCTCTTACTTCTAAGCTCGGACTTTCGATTTCGAAACATCTTTCATTTGTTGATCATTGATTGTTCGTTGTATTTAAAATAAATAAATAGTTGTCTTTTGTTAGAAATAAAAACTATTACTGATTAATACATATAACTCATTCTATAATAAACTATATACGAGGGTTGCCTTCTATATTTGGAGGTAAAATATTTATCATCGAAAATGGTTTTATTGTTCTTCAAAATAATCTCTATTAAGATCAATACACATTTGCATCCGTTTAAACCTAATTAAGCAATTTTTGAAGCACTTTTTCCACCCCGAAGAAGTCCTTGGCTGGCGAATCACGACTGAATGTCGGACGACTTGTTGGAATCACATGTTTGAACCGATGTGTGCGAGGTCGCATTATTGTGGTGGAGAATAATCCGTCTTTGCCGATTAATTTTTCTTACTTCTCCGAAGACTTCTGACAAACAAATGGTTATGTAGCATTCGTTGACTATTCCACGACGCACAGTTGCGGCATGTCCAGTTTTTCCGTAAAAAAAAACCGGCGGCCATTTGCTTCCATTGGGTTGGACTTGAAAACTTTATACTGTCGACTGCCGTTTATTTTCGGGTTCATACCGTAGATCCACTACCTGTCATTTCTCACGATGTGTTTTGAAGCATCGCGATCGCATATCTTTCGACCAATTGACACCAACCGCCGAATGACGATCAAATGGTTATGCCATATGTATGCTAGTCCGACTAATAATCAAGGATGCCTCAATCTCAGGATAAATCACATGGAGATCTTGGACTAATAGTTCACGCACAACATCGAGGTTTGCATCAACAGCATACGATTTTGGACGAACTTAACGAAATCAGTGGTTAAGCGAGCTCCTGTTGCGATTGAAACCAACGGTAAACCATCGTTAAATACTTGACCATACTGGTGCTTCATTACCAAGAGTGGAATGGAGTTCATCGACGTTGTTCAGTTAATCTAGTCGAAATTTCTTACAAATAATCGTACGAAACTGTTCACGATATATAACCACTTTTGGCCATGATGCCTTTTTCAAGTTACTGTAAAATGTCAAACATGATCCAGACGTTTGTCGTCACCGGGAAAGTGCTTTGAGTCGCCAAATCCTTTGGGTTGCCAATTTTGCTAGGGTTGCCAAATCCCAAAATATAAAAAGCAACCCTCGTACTATAATAAAAAAAAAGTATTTATACTTAAATAGATCATCTGCTACGTCGTGGAATGATTGTTCAGTTTTGCGTTTTATTGCAATCAAATGCACGAAACATAATCAAATTTAGCAGTTATCTTGTTCATTTAATCGCGCAGCGCATTTTATTATAATGTTAGTGAAATAAGATCACGACTAGGTATATAGCGCTTTTAACAAAATACTGATTGTTATCTGAGAAATCAAAATATCATAAGTATTAGTCTTGGTTAATTATCTTAGATATTAGATATTTATCATGGATAACTGGGCTACTTATAATAAAAATAAACATTCAAATAATAATTAAAATAAATATAAAAGTAATCTACCCTATAAATCGTCTACCCATGAATCCGCAGGTACCCATATTTGCCTTTGCCGGTACCCATATTTGCCTTGCCGCGGCCTACGGCGCCGCGCCTGGCTCACTTTTTAAAAATTTCTGAACAGGGCAGTGCTCTTAAACTATTCAATTTGCTTATGCACGAATTTGCAAACCCATAAATTCGTCGTTTCTCATATTTAATATTGAATGTCGGAATAAAAAAAAAATGGCGCATGTTCGCCATATTGTATTTACTAAAAAATGAAAAAGCGGCTGGGCGGAAAAATCGTGTGCTCCTACCTACCAAACATCATCCAAATTAGTCCAATAGGTTAGAAGTAATCTTTGAACATGCAAACATCAGTACAAACATACACACATTGAAAAATGCCCCCTTCTTTCACAACTTCCTCTTGCGGTATATTGTTCATTATTAACCCCTCTTCGAATTATGTATGAACGGATTGTAATGATATAAATATAAGAGACGTCCAGGGTTAAATTCAAAAGTCAAACACATAAATCCTATATCTTTCATATACATATACGTACTACGTACATGTATGGTATACGGTTTCATTTTGGACAGCTTATGTAAGAGACTGTTTTGGTAAAAAAAAACAACCAGCAACCAAACGGTCAAGATAATCCAGGCCATCGCTTCACCCCAAGTATAAACAAGTTTTGTATACTTTATAGAACATCGTAAAGAAGAACAACATACAATATGTAAAGAGGAACGAAAAATCTACCATAGCACGCATTCAAGTTAGTTAGACCAAGAACTTGCATAGGATATTGCTGCATACTAACACGCAGTATTGACTCGCCCACCCCCCCTCCACCCTACCCCCTCACTCTCTATACTCCTCGTTCTCCTCGTCGCTCAACACAAGTTCAAGTGCTCTCAAATTTGGGAACAATTTTCAATTCTAATCATATTTTGATTATATTAATTGTAGTATAACTTATATCTAATTTTTATTGTTAAACCTTCTTGAAATCTAATATACTTAGTTCAATCAACGTACGGTTTTATGTATTAATTGTGCAAATACTAATTGAAATTCTTCGAGCATTTACAGTCCACTAGAACTTCTACATATGGTATATAAAAAATAAAATACACAGATAATATACCCCCTAGCCCCTCCATTGTGCACTAAGGGCTAACGGTATCAATTCACTTGCAATCGATTGATATTTCCCAACATCCGATTTAAATTTGACTAGAAAGTGTATCATGTCACGCATTTTCAGTTATATTCGGAAAATGCAGTAATAGTGTGGTTGCGATGAGATATTGTGTACTTTATTTTCTTCGTCGTATGCCTCATGGATGAGACGTCTTGTCATCAACTGCTATCTGATTCTTGTAACTATGTTCCTCCACCGCTCTCTGTTCTGCGCGTATATTTTCAATGATGGTTTGGCCGATGGACTGTCGGACTTCATTGATCCAGCGATCTTCCCCGTCGTCTAGAACCTTCCACCATTCCTGGTACGATAAGCTTCTCATAAAATATATCTTAAATACTTACAACACTATTCATACTTGTAAAAACCCATACAAAAACTTTATTTATGCAACAAAAGCGAATTGAAAGTCACAAACTTATTCATAGATGTCATATAAATGTTCGGAATGCGATTCGGGTTTTAGTCCAAAGGTTCTAGTCCAAAGCAGAAGGCGTTTTTAATGCAACGCTTCTAGGATTGCATTGATCAATGTTAAGTTGTCTTTGTGTCAAATTGATTGAATAAAGACACAAAATTAAATCTATCAGAATGCACTAAACATTTAAAAAAACAAAAAACATTCAAATCTGAAAGAAAATAAATTTACAAGCTCAAGAATAAGCTTGAATGTGTTTATGTAAATCTTAAAGGTTCAATTTTCAATTTATTTTAATTTGAAAGAAACAATCAAATTAATTATTAACAACGTAAAGAATAAACAGGTAATTAATTAACTAAGAGAAATTAAGAGTTTCAATCTGCTAAGATAGAATTGATTAGCATTTAAATATCATCGGAGACCGAAATCAGATAATTCAAGCAATTTGCAAAATGTCTCAAGTAATCATTTGTTAAACTAAATGCCAAGTTAAATATCCACCTGCCTTCGGATTATACTACCTTATTTATATAATGTTTAGTACTTATTCCAATAAAATACTTTATTATGTACATATGTCATTGATTAATCAACTTGCATTGCATAGATATTGCAAGTAAATGCGATTTATATAAACTTACTACGTACGAAGGCAATTCAGTTAATTCATACGAGCAGTCACCAACATTTTGCGGTAGATTTTAATCGTCACAATCTACACTTTGATTTTTTCACCTTAAATATCCCGCTTCATGTAAAAGATAAACAAAGGATTTATCCTTTGTTTAAAATATACAAAGGAATTGTGAGCACAAAAATTTTTACAACTTTTAGTAACATAAGGTACACATTTCCAAATTTTGATAGTGCTCTTGATTGTCTTTAAAACAATGCCCAAAGTGATGGATCTAACTTGAAGAGTTTCATATTTCATATTACAACTGAAATTGTACTACAAAATTTCAGCAATGTAGAAATCTAAAATAACATTTCATTTGAGTACGTGAAATTAGCTTTTAGTGATGTTTGAAATTACAAGTGCGCGATATTGTTAGAAAGATAAGAGACAGTAGCGGCAATGATGTGTATGGACTGAGTATTTTGATAGCCAATTATGCCCTTTCGTACGAGTGGTTTTCCTTGTACATTTAATACGAAAAACATCAAATTCAGCATCCTTATAAAACTTAAGGCCCAAATCAATTTAGCCAGCAATTTTCAAAAATATTCGATAAAACTATGTATATAATAGCTCCACCACAATCTCGCGAAATAGTACCGAAGTCGTCCGAGGAGCGAGAGGTTTGTTCGGGAATACTCGGCTCTCCTCGCCTGGCGTCGCCCGATTTCGGTTCAGAGATGTATCTAAGTCAAAGGGGCAAGAGGCACGAAGACGAGTACAAGCGAGGTCCACCTCCACTTCTTCGTGGTGCCTCGCGTAGTACAGTAGTAGATTATTTGCTAAACGATAGTTATTAAAGAATGTTGTAATAGTTCCATGTTTTGTTTTTAAATGAGTGAATTGGACTTACTTGGAAGCCTTTCAATCTGAGCCCATAATAATGGAATCTAAAACATTCAGACTTCAGTTATATAACAAAAGCGAATTGAAAATGTCACAAACTTATTCATAGATGTCATATAAACGTTTCATAAAAACCATCAAAATACAGAAAACCATATGAATGTTCGGAATGCGATTTTGGTTATAATCTAAAATTCATTAAATAAAGACGAGCTTTTTCATATGAAATTAAACCATTTAATTCTCAATGATAAATAGATTTGGCTGATTCGTAACTGGGTCAAAAAATCCATAGATTTATAACAATAAACATCACGTTCGGAAATTGACTAACTCAGACTTGAGGCTCACAATGGGATAAGAATTGATCTATGTGGAATTCGAAGCGTCATTGAGATCAGGTTTAGAAATAAACATAAAAAATTAAAATGGTGAATAAAATACAGATATTTAAAATGCGACTCCAAATTTATATTAAAATATAACTTAAACACTCACAACTTTATTCATATTAGCGAAAAAACTATGCAAAGACCTATTCATAAATATCATAGAAATGTTTATGTCACCGACTTATTCATAAATATCATAGAAATATTACAAAAAACCGTCCAAATAAATAAAAATCATATAAATGTTCGGAATGCGATTCTGCTTTTAGTCTAAAGGTTCAAAGACTACGACCTTTTTCATATGAAATCAAATCATTTAATTCTCATTGATAATTAGATTTGGCTGATTCGTAATTGGCTCAAAAAATCCATATATTTATTAACAACAAAGACCAGGTTCCGAAAATGATGAACTTAGACTTGAGACTGAAATAGAGTAAGTATTGATCTATGTGGAATTTGATGCGTGATTGAGATCAGCTTTGGAAATAAACTTGCAAAATTAAGATGGTCAATACAATATAGATGTTAGAATGCGCTTCCAAGTTAACATTAAAATATAACTTAAATACTCGTTATGCATACTAACGGAAAACCATACAAAGACTATTTACAAAACAAAAGCGAATTGAAAAAGTCATATACTTATTCATAGATATCACATAAATGTTTCAGAAAAACCGTCAAAATACAGAAAAATCACATAAATGTTCAGAATGCGAATCTGGTGTTAGTCTAAAGGTTCATTAAATTAAAATGACCTTTTCCATATAAAATCAAATCATTTATTTCTCATTGATAAATAGATTTGGCTGATTCGTAATTGGCTCAAACAATCCATAGATCTATAACTATAAATAATAGGTTCGGAAAATGATGAACTTAGACTTGAGACTGAAAATTGAGTAAGTATTGATCTATGTGGAGGTCGACGCGTGATTGAAATCAAGTTTGGAAATAATCATGCACAATGAAGATGGTGAGTAAAATACACACATTTAGAATGCGGTTCCAAGTGTACAGCAAAATATAACTTGAATACCCACAACATTATTCATACTAGCGAAAAATTATATAGAGACTTTATTTATACAACAAAAGCGAATTGTAATAGTCACAAACTTATTCATAAATATCATATAAATGTTCCACATAAACCGTCAAAAGAAAGAAAAATCATATAACTGTTCGGAACGCGATTCTGGTTTTAGTCTAAAAGTTCATAAATAAACACGAGTTTTTCATATGAAATCAAATCATTTAATTATCAGTGACAGATTTGGCTGATTCGTAACTGCCTCAAAAAATCCATATTGCATATTTGAACGCTTGCATATTTGAAAATTAATATGCGAAATTAAGATGGTGAATACAATACACATGTTTAGATTGTGATTCCAAGCTTACATCAAAATACAACTTAAATTTCATACTAGCGAAAAACATTATTCATAGTAGTGACATTATTCATATTCATACTAGCATTATTATTCATACTAGTATAAATAAGACATTATTCATGCTATTCACAATATTATTCATACCAGCGAAAAACTATTCAAAGACTTTAATTATACAACAAAAGCAAATTGAAGAAGTCAGAAGAACTTATTTATAGACATCATATAAATGTTCTATAAAGGCGCTCAAAATAAAGAAAAATAATATATCTGTTCGGAATGCGATTCTGGTTTTAATCTAAAGGTTCATTAAATGAATACGAGCATTTTCGTATGAAATCAAATCATTTAATTCTCATTGATAAATAGATAGATAGATATAAGCTTTATTGGCATATAAAAGTATAAACATTTACACAATACAAACAAAAAATTAAAAAAATTATTGCTGAAAACAAAAATCAGAAAAAATCAAAATTAAGGATGTGAAAGCAATACACATGTATAGAATGCGATTCCGAATTTACATCAACGTATAACTTAAATACTCACAACAGTATTCATAGTAGCGAAAAACCATACGATGACTTTATTTATACAACAAAAGTTAATTTACAAAATCACAAGCGTATCCATAAATATCATATAAATGTTCCATAAAAACCCATAAATCATATAAAGATAAATCATATAAATGTTCGGAATGCGATTCTGGTTTTGTTTAAAGTTGGTTAAATGAATACGACCTTTTATATGTCAAGTCAAATCATTTAGTTCTCATTGATATTTAGATTTGGCTGATTCGTAAGGGGCTCAAAAATTCATAGATTTTTAGCAACAAAACATCAGGTTCGGAAAATGATGAACTTAGATTTGAGACTGAAAATGGAGTAAGTATTGATCTATGTGGAATTCGACGCTTGATCGAGATCAGGTTTGGAAATAAACATGCAAAATTAAAATGGTGAATAAAATACACATATTTAAAATGCGGTTCTAAGTTTATATTAAAATATAACTTATACTCACAACTTATTCATACTAGCGAAAAACTATACAAAGACCTTACACAACAAAAGCGAATTGAAAAAGTCACAAACTTATCCATAAATATCATATAAATGTTCCATAATAACCGTCAAAATAAAGAAAATCATATAAATGTTCAGAATGCGATTCTGGTTTTAGTCTAAATGTTTATTAAAGGAACACGAGCTTCTTCTTATGAAATCAAATCATTTAATTCTTATTGATAAATAGATTTGGTTGATTCGTAACTGCCTCAAAAATCCATTGATTTTTAACAATAAACACCAGGTTGGGAAAATGATGTATTTAGACTTGAGATTGAAAATTGAATAAACATTGATCGATGTAAAATTTGACGCGTGTTGCAGATCAGGTTAGGAAATAAACATACAAAATTAAGATCGTGAGTACATACGCATGTTTAGAATGTGATTCCAAGTTAAATCAAATCCACTCACAACATTATTCATCCTAGCGAGAAACCATACAACGACTATTTATTATTATAAAAAGTCATATAAAAGGTCTTTATCAAAGTCAAGCCTTTATAAAAAGTCACAAATTTATGCACAGACATCATATAAATGTTCCATAAACACCGTCAAAATACAGAAAAACCATGTAGCGTTCGGAATGCGATTCTGGTAGTCTAAAGGTTCATTAAATGAACACGAGCTTTTTCATAAGAAATCAAATAATTTAATTCTCATTGATAAATATATTTGGCTGATCCCTAACTGGCTCAAAAACCCATAAATTTCTAAATACAAACACCAGGTTAAGAAAATGATAAACTTAGACTTGAGACAGAAAATGGAGTAAGTATTGATCTATGTCGAATTCGACATGTGATTAAGATCAGGGTTGGAAATATCGACGTAAAATTAAGACGGTGAAAACAATACACATTTTTAGAATGGGATTCCAAGTTTACATCCGAAACTCACAACATACTAGCGAAAAACCACACAACGGTTTTATTTCTAGAACAAAAAAAGCGAATTGAAAGTCACAAACTTATTCATAGATATCATATAAGTGTTCCATAAAAACCATCGAAATAAAAAAATATCATATAAATGTTCGGAATGCGATTCTGGTTTTAGTATAAAGGTTCATTAAATAAACACAAGCTTTTTCATATGAAATCAAAACATTTAATTCACATTGATAAATATATTTGGCTGATTCGTAATTACCTCATAAATCCATAGATTTTTAACAATGAACATCAGGTTGGGAAAATGATGAACTTAGACTTGAGACTAAAAATGGAGTAAGTGTTGATATATGTGGAATTCGAGGCGTGATTGAAATCAGGTTTGGACATAAACATGCAAAATTAAGATGGTGAATACTATGCAAAAGCCATGTTTAGAATGCGATTCCAAATTTACATCAAAATATAACTTCAATAATCACAACGTTATTCATTGTAGTGAAAAACCCTACAAAGACTTTATGTATACAACAAACGCGAATTGAAAAAGCCACAAACTTATTGATAGATATCATATAAATATTCAATAAAACCAGGCGAAATACAGAAAAACCATTTGAATGTTCGACTTGAGACAGAAAATGGAGTAAGTATTGATCTATGTCGAATTCGACATGTGATTAAGATCAGGGTTGGAAATATCGACGTAAAATTAAGACGGTGAAAACAATACACATTTTTAGAATGGGATTCCAAGTTTACATCCGAAACTCACAACATACTAGCGAAAAACCACACAACGGTTTTATTTCTAGAACAAAAAAAGCGAATTGAAAGTCACAAACTTATTCATAGATATCATATAAGTGTTCCATAAAAACCATCGAAATAAAAAAATATCATATAAATGTTCGGAATGCAATTCTGGTTTTAGCTTAAAGGTTCATTAAATAAACACTAGCTTCTCATACAAAATAAAATCAGTTAATTCTCATTAATAAACAGATTTGACTGATTCGTGACTGGTTCAAAAATCCATAGAGTTATAACAATAAACACCTGGTTCGGAAAATAATGAACTTAGATTGAGATTGAAAATGAAGTAAGTATTGATCTATGTGGAATCCCACGCGTGATTGAGATCAGGTTTGGAAATAAACATGTAAAACTAAGATGGTAAATGCAATACACATGTTTAGAATACGATTCCAAGTTTACATCAAAATTGAACTTAAATACTCACTACATTATTCATACTAGCGAAAAACCGTAAAAAGACTATTTATCCAGCAAACGCGAATTGAAAAAGTCACAAGCTTATTCAAAGATATCATATAAATGTCTATAAAAGCCGCCAAAATACAGAGAGACCATATGAATGTTCAGAATGCGATTCTGGCCTTTGACTAAAGGTGCATTACATAAACGCAAAAAATTGTAGAATACGACTGAAATTTTGGATTGCACATTTTCTCTTTTTGACCACTGGCTTAATTGTTTGTTCTTAGCATATACTGTATTTGGAGTCCAGTATTAAAGTTCTATGTTACATCCCAAATAAGCGTGAAATCTACAAAGTCTGCCCTAGTTTTGGGAACATGCTGGTGTTACTCATTTAGAAGTGTTCGCGATGCGAGTCTGTTTAATAATAATTATGAGTTCATTAAAAAGTAGATTTTTTTAAAGATTTATCGTAATAATAATAATAAACGGTTTTAGTTTATACGAAATATAAAATAGATTTTGCTTTTATATATTTTGTGTTGTTGTCGTATTTTGTTTAATACAAATATATTCCAAAATATTATGTTCTCGTGTCTAGTAGTTCGATCAATCTCAAGTGCCCTGGAGGTGTCTTATACATAAATAAAGGTTTCTTTTCTGATATTGATATGTGAATAGTGAATAGCTACAACAAGCAAACTGATTATAATAGCTCTGAAATACCGTTTATTTTTTATTCGAAATAAATTAACTATTAGCATGAAAAAAAAATAATCAAGTCATTTCAATTCATTGAGAAAGTGAGAAACAATTTGAGCTTGTATATCTTAATGCTTCAGCGTCCAATTGCTATATGTGTGGTATAGGTAGTCTGATGCACCACATATGTAAATGCTATAATATATAATGCTCTTGCATAT
>WYDF02069565.1:0-24817 GCA_009867245.2 Adranes taylori
TTAATCCCTTCAGGAGAACCTTCCAGTGCCTCCTGAAATATCTTCTCAGAGTAGATGTTAAATAGGGTCGGCGAGAGTACACACCCCTGGCGTACGCCTCTTTGGATCTCCACGTCTTCAGTTTTGCAATATTTGCATTAAATACATAAAGAACTTGATTAGAGAGTTCACAATCTTAAATTTAAGGTGCCTATTTTCGTTTAAGTCGATTTATGGTCATCTGGTTTTCAACTATTTTTTGTTCTTTCTTCTTCTTAGTTTATGTTGTTGTTGCGTGAGGTCAGTGTTGTTTTCTGTGTTGATGATTAATTGTGTGATAGTTTTAAACGTTTTAGGATGTGAAATATTGAAATGGATGCTGTTTGTTCATTTAGTGATATACTGTGATTGTCGTTTTCTAATTTGAATATTTCCATGTTTTCGAGGATGTTTAGTTTGTTTTCTTTGTTCTGTACGTATAGGATTTTTGTTGTGGCTTTGTTAAATGAGTGGTTTTCTTCTACAAGATGTTTGGCGAAGTTGGAGTCTATTTCATATGGTTTTGTTTTTCCCAGTTTTCCAAGCTCGTTTATGCGTATTCTGAAACTTTTTCCTGTTTGTCCTACGTATCTGGAAGGCCAATTGTTGCATTCTAGTAGCTATAGTCCGCTTTTTTCCAATTGTCTTCTTTGTCTTGTGGTCCTTCTTAGCAGTTAGAAACATACTCAAAAAAGAAAGGATAAACGTCTCTTTCAGGTCATTAATTACCATAAAAAAACACCTGAATCGATCAAAAGACGAAGAAGACAAAATGGAAAAAGCGAACAATATCTACCAGAACGCAAAAATTGCCCCTTCAGATACGTAGTACAAACAAGAAGAAGTTTCAGAACACGCATAAACGAGCTTGGAAAACAAGGAAAAACGAAAAACAGCAACACGAACCATTCGAAATAGATTCCGCTTGTCACTTGGTAGAAGAAAACAAAGACACAACAAAAATTCTACATGTACAAAACAAAGGAAATAAATTAAACATCCTCGAAAACATGGAAATATTCAAATTAGAAAACGGCAATCACTGTATATTACTAAACGTACAAACAGCACCCATTTCAATATTTCACATCCTAAAAGATTTAAAACGGTCACACAATTAATCATCAACACAAACAACAACACTGGCAACATTATCACCCAACACTTTGGTTAATAGTGTGCATGACGACGACGATGACGACGACGACGACGATGTGTATACATGTTTTAATCGCGAAAAAATCTGAGTTCTTATATATAGCAAGTGCAAACTCTGATTTCAATTCAAATGTATTCGTCGAAAGGTGCGGGTTTAGTTAATACAGTAATTAATAAGCTGCCGATTGAATTACATCTACCATCATAACAATATAGCGGTCCTGGTACTAAACTAACCAAACGTTTAGAACGTGGTGATCCTTGTATAAATCCATTGGACGCGGCCTGTAAAGAACACGACATTGCATATTCGCAGTTAAAGAGCGTAGAAGATCGTCATAAAGCAGATAAAGTGTTGGAAGATATTGCTTGGTAAAGACTGAAATCACGACGAGAATCCACGCTGCTTCCTTATTCGTAGGATCTACGATTAAAGTGAAACGTAAACTCGGTATGGGAATTCGGAAAAAGTAGAAATCGATCGCGCTTCGTAGCGGAGTTGTCGTAAAAGCGCGTAATTCAATTCCAAAATTGCGAAAATCGAAAGATTTGGAACATGCTGTTAAGATTGCTCTTGCCGCTGCTCGCGTTGTTGTTAATAAAGTCGGCGGACATAAGAATATTCGCATGCCTAGAATTATTCAAATTCCGAAAGAAGGAGGAATTCTACCTTCTCTAGTTCCACTTTTTGCTGGATTATCTACCGCTGGTGCCACAAGGGTTTAGGATTATATTTGCGTCCGTAATTCTTCATAATCATTTTATCATTTCTTTTCTGTCAAAACATTGCTCTAGAACATGTAAATTACACAACACATATATAATTAAATTGCAGATTACACACCTACGATGAGTAGCTAGGTTACTCGAAACCGGTAGCCATTTAATCAATTTTCTGAAGGAAAGACTTTTATTTAATATCCACTCTAGCTTGTTACCTTATAAGTACTAAATAGTTAGAAAAGCCGCACTTGATTAAGGAAACACCAAGAATCATCTTTTGAATTTTCTAGCATTATAAAAGTATTTCAGAAATACGCTATTTACAAAATAGTATTTTTTTATAATTGTAACTAATTAAATATATTAGTTTACTGCGGTAATATAATAAAAGATACTGGAAGTTAATTTGACAGTTTAAAGGAATCTTTATAGCAGTTTGTTTATATATGTTATGTTAAGTGCATTAGTTGTAAGAGTAGGAGTAGGGGGTACTGAGCGTTTCTAATCTAAGCGTTTCAACCTAAGAATTTCAAATCTAATACTGAGCGGTCGGTAACATTGTAATCGCAAATACTTTTTTTTGCTGCTTACGTGTTTAATTGTACCAACTTTGAAGTAGTATTCAGTAAGCATTAGTTTACAGACCGCCATCTGTTTTTTTTTTGATAATTTTATGCTTCCTAGTTTTTTTTTTGCGAAGTATGTGCATGCAAGAAAAGTATTATATGAAATATATTATGGAAACACCAAGATTTTTTATAATTCATAATTATGGGCAGTTTTTTCCTAGACATGTTTTTATTCGATTTTTACGAAACCTATAAATAGATTTTCTTTTTGTTATTCTTAATATAATATACCTAAATATAAATGTTTTTAGCATAGCATATATCAATTGTTTTGAGTGCTTATACTAATTACTTTAATTTAATTGTCTGATGTATTTTGAAACTATCTGAAAGTACAAATTTATACGAACAATATTTTGTGCAGTATTATAAACTAATTTATAATTTAATTGCTTAATACAATAACTAATAACGTATGTAACATGAAACACCACCAGAGTATTAATAGTATTTAAATATACCTATATGGAAGAGAAGTACACATTTTTAGTTCATTGCATAACAGCATTCTTGCATTCACATGTTTAAATCTGAATGAAAAATATTTTCGCACTTAATTATGGTATTCCCGAAAATATAAATTCTATTTTGTACTATAATGCGTTCTTATGTTATAAATTTTGTTCAATTAGCGAATTATTTTCATAATTCATAATTTCCCACGAGGAAAGTATATATGTATATAGTAAAGTGACCAATAATACAGATTTTATTCTTTTGGGTCGGTACTTTACAATTTACTGATTTATCATGGTTTTAGGCCATTGTTGTAATTAATACTGATGGGAGGAACCCAAAATTGTAACTTTATATCACCTTTGAAGTGAAATAATAATACAAATGTTGTTTTACAAAAGGAGGGGCAAGAAGTATTTTTTAGGCGAACAATGTTAGGTGGCCAAAAACATTTCTTTTTCTTGGTAATTGTGACAGGTTGCGATTCCAGCATAAGACGCAAAAGCGGCAAACATCATCACCAACAAAGATATTGGTAGAATGACGAAATCGCTGCACTAAGGCAGAATGCGTACAAAGTACGCAGGAAAGCGTAAAGAACTAGGAGACTTAATAACCTACAACAAATTAAAATCACCACAGAAGAAGCAAAAGCTGCAAAACAAGCTCTAGTTGAAGCAATGAGTACAAGACAAATCAAAGTCTGGGGCATATTATATAAAATCGGCATTGAAAGGCTAGAAAAGTTAGTAGATCCAGGAGCAAGGCATTAGATCGCCACTTGATTTGCTTTTTTCAACCCATATAGAGATGAAGAAGGAGGAAAGACCTACCAAAACAGGAAACGATACTATCATTTCCTTGTTTAGACTAGATAACGCGGACAATGCTTTACAGATGGAGAATTTCCGCGTATTTGGACAGATGCTGCCCTAGTCTTTATTAAGAAGCCCAAGTGCTTAATCAGATGCTGCCCTAGCGCTTATTCCGATAGGTAGCAAACCACTACACGATCCTAGGGCATATAGGCCAATTTGCTTATTGTCGATGGTATCTGAACTCCTCGAAAGCATGCTGGTCAAAAGACTTCAAGAACATGTCAAAAGTAAGGGTGATCTGCATGATAGTTAATTTAGAGTTAGAAGCGGACTGTTTACAGTCATACAATTCGCGGAAAAAGTTAAAAGCTCGCACAAGAAAGATGTGGCAATTGTGTGCGTTAGTCACGCTTGATATACAAAATGTTTTCAATTCAACATTGTGCCTACATATTTTGGAACCATTGAAGAATAAACTTCCACCAATATATCTAAAAGCACTAATTTCTAGCTATCTAAGGATAGATCAATATCGGAAGGTACAGAAGCGAAAAAGTAGTCAATAACTTGTGGTGTTGCCCAAGGTTCCATATTGGGTCCTACCGTATGGATTTGATATATGATGGCTTACTTAGAGCAAAGTATCCAAGGGGCACATGAACAGTTGCTTTTGCTCAGGACAGTGCACTGCTGTAAAAGGCTTATGACACGAATACCCTTAGTAAGAAATTCAAATAACCAGATGCAACCGTTACGAAGTGGCTAAACTAGAATTAGCTCCATGTAAGACTGAGGCAATTATGCTCGCGGGGAGGAGGAAAGTAGTTGATCCTGTGATAGACCTAGCAGGACTCCAATTTAAGACTACCGTCAAGTTTCTAGGCGTGATACTCGACAGAAGCATTTCCTTCAAAACCACATAAAAATAGCTACCGAAAATACAAGGGACAGAATAATCAACTTAGCACGATTAATGCCAAGGATTGGTGGTTCTAAAAGACGAAAGCTTTAGAATAATGTTATACGTGCGCTAATTTGGGCAAAAGCAACGGAGAAACAGAATATCCCTAAACTATTGAATCAAGCTCAGAGGATTGCATTGAGAGCAATGACTTCTTCCTAGAGAACGGCATCCACACAAGCATTTTAAGTTACTGCAAGAAGCCTGCCGGAGTATATATTCTCAGCAGAAAATATATCAAAGCGTACATAGGTAAAAACGTTATTCCCAAAAATGTGCTAAGGGATCAAACATTAATTTGAATGAGGCAGACAGTGGTTCCTGATCAAGGAAATTGAACCCACAAATACATCGATGGTACGACCGAAAATATGGTTGCATAGATTACTGTTTAACTCAAGTTTCAACGGATCATGAATGCTTCCCAGCTTTCTTGCACCAAATAGGAAAGCGCTCAAATGGAGCATGTGAGCATTGGGACACAAATTTAGACGATGCAGAACATACGCTTTTTGTCTGACCGGAGTGGGAAGAGCTCAGAGATCAATAGCACCGTGGGAAAAAAGACTCAGTGTCTAATCTTATATCAACAAGGCTGAGTGGAAGATATGAATGGGACTCCGTTCGTACGTATGAAAAAGCAAGCCGAGAGAAACAGGGGACGTTGATGAGCAAAAACTGAAACTAATAGCTGGATAGGCTCTTGCTAAAAGTTTTGTTTGCTATTATTAATACACACATTTACATATGTGTGGTACATCTATAATACTGATGACTACAAAATTAAAATACTACGTACAACAGATGTAGCTCAAGTCGCGATGTGAAAAAAGCATGTGCACCAAGTACAAATAGTGGCAGCAACATTTCTCCAACTCCTTTGAAGTAATGCTTTCACGGTTCCAAAAGGGTTGTTAGAGCCCGGAGGAAAGGGTTTAGTGGGTAGTGCGTTTTAGGTGAGACGAGTCCCACAGTCGTCCCATGAAACACATGATGAATATACTAACATAGGAGCCTGCGCAAATGCATTCCAAAAGCTCAAAAAAAAATGTTTATTACTGGTTTATTAAGTGCAACAAAATTTTTATTTACAGAAAATTTAAAAATCTATTTAAATCTCAAAAAAAAATTAATCTGTGGAAATAATCTAGAAGCTGTAATATGGTTCTAAACTTCTGTTACATATGTTATTACTTATATCATAAAATTAAATGTTATCTTTAAATTATAACTTAAAAAAGATATATTTTTATATAATGGGACAATCTTCAGCACATGTCAAAGCAATTTTGAATATTTTTCTTTTGCAGATTTCAATATTTGCTCAAAAGTATTATGAAAATAAATCATTACTAAATATCGTGCATGATATGATTAAATATATAGAAAATGTAAAAACGGAAAGGAGGAAGACACAATGTCAAATAATATTTTGTGATATAAAAATTCATATGTCAAAACTTTAAAATGAAATGTACGTGAAGTTGTAAGTTTTATGTTCAATCTTGAACTTGATTGTGTAAGCTAAACCTTTTAAATGTTTTGAATTATTATAGACTATAAGAACATTGTTATTTATTTTATCTGAAAGTCGATATTTATGAGTGGATCTTATATTAAATAAAAGGAAGACACATGTTTTTAACTTGCGAGATAACACGTTGAACGAAAGAATGAAGAAAAATGGCATTATGTCAATATTGGAGCAAACAAGTAGATGTTACACATACACTACCGATCGTGTGGTTGTAAATGTATTGTGGAAGGTTTGTTTTTTGTAAATGTATTGTGGAAAAATTTGTCACCGAGTTATAAGCTTAAACTGACGTTAATTTAATAGGTGATTCAACGTACAGGAGACAGGTCGTTCATATTTGGACGAGAACTGGATTTCAGGCTATTTTGGAAGAAACCTAGTTTTTGTGGTGATTGCCGCGATTTATTTCATTGTAAATACGAGAAATGGAATATCAAGTTATTTAGCAATATAAAAAGACGAATCATAGCGCTGGTATGACTAATTGCGCTGAAAATACACTGCGAAACAAATAGATCTTTTAGATGTTGAAAGTGGTGGAAGGTAATGGGATGGTTGGTGAGGTAACTGAGAGAATGATGGATTTGGAAAGGCAGGAGAGGTATGCATGTATTAGAATGAGCAAGTTTAATAGAAAATATGAATGGATAATGGGTGAAGAAGGGATGGCAAAATATTTAGACTTGGGATTAAGCATGAAAGAGAAAAGGACGATTGCGCGGTTTAGGTGTGGGACTGAAGAGAGGGGAAATAGGTATTGGCTGGATGAAAGATAGAGGGTGTGGGAGGGGCGAGGAAACATGGATACATTGGATGAGAGAGTGTGTGGTGATGCATCGGAATGCAGATGAGAGATTGGATGGGGAGAATTGGAGGAGATGCTATGGACAAGATTGGTGAGGAAAGGCTATAATGGAAAAAGTGGTGGATAAAATGAGTAGCAAGAAAGGAGGATAAGATAGTCGGTCAAAGTAGGAGGGAAATGGCTAAAGGGGAAAGGTAGAGTAAGGAGAACTGTGAAGGAAGTAGAAAGTGTGATAGAGACCTTGAAGATAAGTGGGGGGGATTGGATTTAGAGATTGAGAGATACCTAAGAGAAGTCAATGGCAGCAGGAAGTGGACAAAAGTGGGTGCGGACACGTGAGGAAGGGAGAGGTGGTTTGGGAGCAAATAAATGAGGTTTAGGTCTTTTCTTTTTCCCCTGAAAATGCTTAGGAATGTAAATATGTTATGTTTTTGTAATTAATAATGCTATTTTTTGTTAATTTTAAGTTAAAATTTTGAGTTTAATGCGTATTTATACTGGGAATGAACATGTTTGTAATTATCTGTGTATTATGCCAATAAAGGTGCTGTCTATCTATCTATATATCTATCTATCTATAAATAGAGAGACAAGATTTTATGAGCAACCAAACAAGGCTATGGATTAACAAAAGTTTCAGAAACTGCTACCTTGAAGATACCTATTCAAGGTAGAAAAATTCTAATTATACACTTGATAGTTGATTTTTGAATTTTACAACTTAACCGATTATTTACTTTTAATCTTGTATGAAATAATTATGACATTGAGCAAATCTTGAAATCAGCAACAAATTATTTCAATCGGATATTTATCCTTCAAAGTCTCAAAATTTAGTGACTAATATATATGGCATAAACTTTGTATAAAAATTAATGTATGATAGTGATTGATTGGGGTTTACTCATTTTAGCATATTATTTACTATTTTAATAGTGAATTTTTATAATTAAAAACTATCAATATTTAGAAATATATCGTTTTTAAAATTAATGATTGTTACATATAAAAAACTATATAAAGGTTTTATAAAGGTGATTGCCAAATATCACAAATTAGATTAATAATAAACGTTTCCTTTACGTTCATTTAATAATAAACAATTTTATTATGAAGCACATAATGGTTTATGCAAAAACAAAGAAAATTACTTCTTCTAAACACATATTCACAATTATATATATTCATGTTTAAAATTTATTTTTGCAGAACATAGTTTTATTATTTTCTATATCCTACATTACAATAAATAAGAATAAAAAAATTTGGAATCAAAATTCAAAATTCTCACATAGTCTAATGTTTTCAAAATAATATTATATTTTTTTATATGATTTATATTTTCTTTGCTACGAATAAAATTAGTCTTAGAGTATATACATTTCCATAATTACACTAATAAATAATATTAGCTTTATCACCAAGTGAGTTAACACTATTAATACTTAAGGGATCATGCCTAGTTAGAAATTTAAAAAAAATCGATTTTTGGGTTTTGACATTTTTTGGAGTTACGGCATTCAAAGTATCGCTCTGCTCGACCGTTAGGAGCAGGTGTAATAATACGGCAATTACGCACAACTAAGGTCGTCCTTTGGATATTTTGATGGCTACAAGCTTTTCGAAAAATATACTATATGAGCCTGGAATAGATGATTCCACGTAATTTAGAAAATAAACATCTTATTTATGGCTTGAAAGTTTAAACGCGTTTTTCTCGAAACCGCATCTTCAAATCCGGTGACCAAGATATCTCGAAAACTACTGAATAGATTTATCTCCAATTTTACACATTTATTTTGGATATAATAAGCTAGCGATTGAATGAGGGAATTTTGTTCGATCCATATTTTTTTTTTGAAGAAATTCGTTCGCCGTTTTATCCAAAATCAGTATTTAGAAAAACCTTTCGTTTATTTACTAGATGTCTTAATATATGAAATAAATCTTTTCGCATTTTTGATCTCTCAGATGATCCGGATCCGAGCAGCAGTGGTTACAGCAAAACACGTTTTCAGTAGGATAGCCGTATTAAAAAAAAACAAATTTTATTTAAATTTTTTTGTTATATTTACAAAAGTACGTTCTATCACCTAGACCACTCCAATTTTAAACAAATCTTTTTTTTACAGTTTATGTAAAAAAAATAATCTAAATATCACCTATTTTTCGGGTTCCTGACTAGGCATGACCTGTTAAAATCAAAATCAAATAAGGAGCGCAGGTTGAGAGTTTTATATACATAGCACTTAAAAGTTAGGATTCTTAATTATAAGAGAACTTTTCTGCATAGCTGCATACAGCTGCATACATTTTTTTTCAGAAGAATAATTCATTTCAGGAATTTTAAATTTCACTTGATCAATCCGAAGGTATAAAATCATTATTAGTGTGTTGAAGGAATAAATAAATTTGTTTGAATGTAGGCCGAGCTGATTCATCTCTCTGCCAACAACTGCATAACAAATCGTAAATTTCTGGAGGACAAATTAATGGACGTTCTAATAAAATCTGAAAAATAAGTAATATTTATAGTAAATATAAAAGAATAAATTGTTTTATAATTAGAAATATTTGTATAAATATTAATCAAAAATATTGTCTAAATTTTAGTTATTTGGAGAACATTATTAATAAATGCCGTGTTTATACCTCTTATAATGACCTTACATAACATATTAGAAACATTATATAGATACATTACATATAGTTAAATAAATGTCTGAAACATTGAGAAGCTTAAGAAAAACTGTAACATAGCATGCTGCGTCAAATAAATTAAATAAATAAATTGGGACAACATAGTACTTGTATGAAATTAGTTCATAAGATAAAACCATAAATTAAAATATTCGTATTCTCGTATTACGCACTTTCGTATTATGCATTAAATAAAGACACAGTAATAATCGCAGTGAGATGGGTATAGTTATTGTTCGCCGTTGGCTTACGTGTACATAGATTAGTAGTTGTATTGTGTGTGGTAGGGATTGCATTGCCGTCCGTCCGCGAATAGAAAATGCTGTTGGAGGCAGCGACCGTAGTAATTGATATACACGTATTGGCTCGTTGTTATGTGGAGGCTGCTGTTGCTTTACTGAAATGTGTGAAAGACCTTAGGATGGAATAATTAATGAGTGAGTGACTACATAGAGACTCGTAGAACAGAACAAAAGTTGTGTAGCGACTCACGCCTATAAATACAGCCGTTTTGTATAGAATATTTGAGTTCATTTTATGATCTCGAAGCTTCAGCGCCAGCAGCCAACGACCCGCCAAGCAGAAAGGTAAACAGCAGCTACAGCCAGCGACGACCGGCGGATTAGTAAGCATCTGGTGAGCGTTTTCATATACTAGAATTATACGTGTATAATTCTAGTCGAGCGTGAGCCACGACTAGACTTAGTCACTCCGTAACAGTAGCACTGAGCGTGAACCGCATTGTCATTGTGGCTTATTGTATTCCTTCTCACTCCATCTACTAGAGTGTATAATTCTGGTCGAGCGTGAATCACGACTAGACTTAGTCACTCGGTAACAGTAGCACTGAACGTGAACCGCCGTATTTGTGTGGCTTATAGTATTCCTTCTCACTCCATCCACTAGAGTGTATAAGTTTAGTCGAGCGTGAATCACGACTAGAATTAGTCACTCGGTAACAGTACCACTGAGCAGTGTTTTTGTGGATTAAAGTATTCCTTCTCAATCCATCCACTAGAGTGTATAATTCTAGTCGAGCTGAACTGCGACTAGCCTTAGTCACTCGGTAACTGTAGCACTGAACATGAACCACCGTGTTATTGTTGCTTATTGTATTCCTTCTAACTCCATCCACTAGACCCTAGGGTATATAATTGTCTAGGGCAGTGTTATTGTGTACTATAGTAGTTTCCTAATATTTCTGTCAGGATCATTGTCCGAATCATTGTGCCAATATAGACTGTTGTATTATACCCCGCTTTTACATGCTTGCCGCATAGTTATTCATTTACTATCATATTACCGCACTTTTGTATCGTTTTATATGTACCGTTAGTATATAACATTTCGTATTTTGATTTATTATTTGATTTATTATTCACTAATTGTCGTTAATGCGCTATTGTTTGATTTGACCTTTAATTAATTGATATTTAATTGTGCATTTCTTGCTTTGTTGTATTTTGAAGATCAACAGACGTATTTTGTTTAAACGTTTATACTGTTTTACTAATTAAGAGTAAGTTTATTTGCGCTGCTCGCAAGATCGCGAACCTCTGGGCAACTCACAGCTACTTGCGCCCTCGTAGCTACTTGTGCTACTTGTGCCCTCAGCAAGCCATTGAGGACCGGAGGAACAACAAGATCAGTTCCAGCGTGCGGTCTCACGTTAAATGGACCTGGCGCCCGAGAGTGACGTTTCCGGATTAATTTTTAAGCCCGTTATTGCTTTACATTTTTTACTTGATGAAGATCACCCCTTTCATGGTGCTATGACTAATCCAACAAATTTGCCATCATTTTCCCAGTGTACTAAGACGCTTTCATTTTAAGGTTTCTCGATATTCGATTTGGTAAACTGAAACCGGCTAAATAGGATATTAGATATGTGTATTTGAATGAATCTTTGGTCTAAAGCAATTGCGCTCAATTCTTCAGCCAGTATTTGACAAATGCGTTCTTTAAATATGACCATAGCTTCTTGCTCACTTTGTTTTTTAAACATCCTGAAGTATTTGAGATTTTTTTTTATCTTATTTGACATTCTTAGTTGTTCATCAATATCTATCAAGTATGATGAGGGTTGGCCTATAAACTTTGTTAAATCAAAACCCATTATTTAATACTTAAACTAACATGATTTATTTAATGTAAATATTTACATGATATTAAAGAAAGTTATTATTCTAGCAAATTTATTGCTTAAGACATATTGATCGATTCTTCGATGTTATTTTACGTATTGTCAACACCTCTGATGTTGAAAGCTCGCACACTTTATTTAATATATTTTAAACGTGTAGAACTTATTAAACAACTTTATTTTATATTTGGTAAATCACCTTGATTAATGTTTTTACTTATAACGTAAATGTCTCTAAAACTTGCTCCATTAAACGAAAGTGTGTAGTTTTAACAAATACGTTCATACAGCCCATTTTTTCACGATGGGAAATGAGGGGTATATCTTTCAAATGCAAGAAATTAATTACTAGTATAAATTTTGTATTTATTATGCTTAGTAGTTACCTCTATTTCTCCTCCGTAATACATATGCTCAGCGTTTTGTACAACTATTTCATTTGATAATAACTGATATGGTTTTTCACTACCCAAATTTAAAATTTCCCAAACTGTTACTGCAAATGACCATACAGTACTTGCACATGTATACCTGTCCTGTAAAATATATGTCAATATTAATAAGATCCATTTTAGTTCTTGTTTTGCATTTCTTTAATTATTTTAGTTCATATTGAACTAAAATAATTTTCTCTTAATTTAAATTATTGATATTTATTTATTATCCGTTAAGTGAATAAATCGAAGTTGCTGCTCAAAGTTCTTGCTTCTTAGAATTAACACTTCCCAAAACAGATTAAACTCATCAACAACTATTACCTCCAAGAAAAATGGTTGACTTCCTCCAGAAATTCGTTGGCAAAGGCAAACATTTGATTCGAATATAAAAATTCAGTTAACTGCTTAACTTTATTTGCCTCACGTTGAAACAAAAGTCAAGATTTTATCTTATAGATAGAGATGAATTAATTTCAGACTTTTTGAGTGAAAAAATTAAGATTAAAAATGATTACTCGTACAGCTCCCGTATTGTACCATGGCCGGTGATAATAATTTCTTAGCAATTTTTTTCAAATACTTTCTCCGTCTAACATTAACTCATACTTTGCGTATTAAACATCTGTCCCACCACCGTCTTACAATATTGTCGCGTGACGTAAACTTTATCCAGGGTGTCAGTTCTGAGACCATTGTTAAAAAGTTAATATATTATTTGTACATGTTACAGTTTCATATGAACTAATGCCATATGGACATAAGCTATAAATACAACAAATGTCTTCGACGCTGCAGTAATCACGTACGACAGAAGCTGCAACTGAAACTACACGAGAGATAACTTAAATCATCTGGAAATTTACGAAAAGTAAGAAATACAATCACCTTAAAGAAGCGTTATAAAACAACAACAAGCAACGATCAATAAACAGGACGGGCGAATGAAGACAAACAATCACTGGTAAAAAATAATATCAATAAATATATTCAAACAATAACCTAAAACAGATGTAAAAATTTTGATTCACTATCAAATACAAAAATATTTGTAAAGTTGTCTAAAACGTTGTTTCAGAATAAAATATTCTTGAAAAAATCACTTTGTTATTACAAACTTCTAACAAATATCAAATTACAATGTTAAAAGAAATCCAAATTAAACTGGTTATTCGTCAGGAAGATCAAAATGTAGTTTCAGCAAACAAATAATATCATATTCTTGCTATCAAAAATCACAGGTTATATTTGATTATATGCTAGACATTTACGTTAGAAGTTTGCAATAAGAGTTATCAACAGAAAATTAATTACCTTCATTCAGGAGGAATAATATGAATTGTATAAGCAAAAGCTATATATATAATGCAATCTTATCATATATATATATATGTATATATCAAGTGTCCATTGTATGGGTCCATTGTAAGGATTTACAAAAGTAAAATTCATTTAAAATCTAATTAAAAGAATTGCAAAGCAAAAGCTAGATGTATCAAATATCCAGTATATAGTGATGAATAAAAAATATTAAAATTTTTTTTGTATTGTATAAAGTCAAAATCAAAGTATAGTACATTGTTGTGACAAACAATTGACGGGGACGTCATTTGGCCCGTGAGGGGGGAAAGTGTCGCGTAACGTAATATATAGAGTAGTAGTCAAATATATATAGATAGTTGGGAACCATAGTTAGCAACGGCATGTAGAAAAGAAAAGAAATCTAAATATAGTTGGTAACCATACAATGCAAAAACTCACTTAATATAGATCTAATAGCATAGGAAAATATAAGCTAGGTTTTCAGGAGATGCAAATAATATTCAAATCAAGGAGATTTTGAAAGTCTAAGTTAGGGGACTAGTGGAATATTCTTGCAGGGAAAATAGGTGTTTAGAATATATAAGAAATAGTTGTCACTAGAGCAAGAAATAAAGTAGTTTAGTTTTGTGCGGCACTCTCCAAATTAAAATGTCTTG
Organism: Adranes taylori; assembly: GCA_009867245.2. Classification (NCBI taxonomy): domain Eukaryota; kingdom Metazoa; phylum Arthropoda; class Insecta; order Coleoptera; family Staphylinidae; genus Adranes; species Adranes taylori. The sequence goes on from WYDF02069565.1 coordinate 14,362, forward strand.
GACAATAATTGACACCCGAATGTAAGCAATACATATTTTTTTAATTATGTATTATGTGCTAGGGGGCTGATTAAATAAGATGGTTGACCTATAACTATTCTAATAATTCGAAAACCATCTTCTATTATAATGTAATATAATCAAATTTATTACCCTTCATCTAATTTAAGTTTAACTATGTTCATAAAATTATTTAACAATTATTCTTTATTAAATCTAACTACTTTTAAAATTGTTGCTACTTCTTTATTTCCGAAGTACCAAGTAATTGATTTTAATTAGTTAATTAAAAGCTCTCTCCTTTGAGCAACCCCCAACCACCTCCCGAGTGGGTTGTGACAATATAGCAGCTGTACATTGTTATATCTGTCAAACGGAAACGTTGTTATAGTCTCTTTAAGTAATGTAATCTTATCATTTAATTTCCTGATCATGAGTTAGGGTCGAAAGAGGTGTTAAGAAGACATTAACATACAGAAGATGTAAAATCTTTACACTAATCAATTTTTAATTAATATATAGACTAATACTTAGAATAATAGAAAAATACTTACTAATAAAATACTTTCCCATGGTAACCATCTTATTGGCGCTGGTGGTCTACCACCAATTTCTGCATAATCTTTTTTATATTGCGGTTTAAAAATAGCTATATCTGTTATCTTTACAACATAACCTCGTCCCACAAGACAATTCCTGTATAAGAAGACAGAACAAACATTTAAGGATAATTAATATGTGAAAGTGATAATATCGCGTTACCTTGCTGCCAAATCTTTATGTACTACATGCTTAGATTCTAAGTATTTTAATCCAGATGCTATTTGAGTTGATATGTACACCAATGTTTCCACACTAAAATTGAACAAGCATTTTAACAATCACAATGTACTTTTGGCTTTATTAAAGCATAAGAGAAATTTTTTTTGTGTTCTTATTAGTATATGAACATTAAAACCTAACAATATTCCATGATGTGGATGTTATTCCAATGTGGAAGCGTGGAGAGGGGAATTAGATAGTGGATGGATGAGATTAGGAAAATGTGTAGGATTTGTCGGGAAAAGGAGGAAAATTGGGAACACTGTATGAAAGAATATAATGGAATGGGGATGCAATGGGTATGATAGAAAATTAGCAGAGAATAGGACAGCGTGTTTAGGAAAGCGGGGTAGGGGGGTGGGTATGGTTGAGAATATATGACAGAGATTAAGTGGCAGCTGGACAGGAAATGTGATTGTGGGGATGGTAGTAGGAAGGCACATGAATGTAAGAATAGTTTATGTATCAACTTGTTGCTAATGTTTACTAAAGTAATGTATAAGAGCTTCATTATCTTTTAATTTCTGAAAATAAAGCTTATAATAAACATTTACACTGTAATTACTGTCGTACGTCAAGCATTTTGAGAGATTAAACTAAGAAAATTGTAACTTCCATAATTCGAATTTTTGGTAAATTCCAATTTTTCCATTAGTCTCTTCAGCTTCGAATTATCCAAGATCTAATGTATTGGTGAATGCACGGGATCGATTTTTTGGTTCTTTTTTTTTGCTTATCGTTTGCATATCTTCGTATTTTACCACATTGATAAGGATGTAATCAACCATTTTGAGGTATGTTTTATTATCAATATTATTGTGTAACGCTAAATGTCACTAGATTTAAAAATAAAAGTAACTTGATTTGGAACTAAAGGTGGGTATGCATTGGTATTTAAAATGTAATTAGGTACTCATTTGCAATAAAACCAAATAGTTTAACCAGATGAAAAGATGGGTGTGCTGTGGTAATCAAAATATAATTAAGTCTTCACTAGCAATAAGACCATATAATCTAAAAATGATTCAACCTGTTTATTATATCGACATGAGTTCTCATCCGATTTTAGTCAAATAAAAATTACAATATAGGGCAAAGACCAATAAATACTAAAGTGTGTGGATTAAATAATTTGGGTTTCAATAATCACGGATCCTCCAAATCACTATAATAACTAATAACAATAATCACTATTCAAGTAACTATTCGAAACCTACATATTCATTTGTTATTTTTGACATTTAATCACTGAATTTGTTATTTAATAATTATGGATTCTCCAAATCATTATAATACATCGAATATGATACTTTATTAATTTTTGCCTCGTATTAAAAAATTCATCAATAGTATCATTTTATACTTGTTATAAAATAAATATTCAAGATGGCTTTACCTTATAGGAGAATCTTCTGAATTCCTAACAGTTCCATTCCTGTTAGCTAAAAATTGTAAATACTGAGCAAGATCACCCATTTCACCATATTCAATAATGATCCAAGGTAGTTGGTGACTGTCACTAAGGCATATTCCTAGAACTCTACATATATTCGCATCGCTAAGCGATGCTAGAAATCGGGCTTCTCGATAAGCTCTTTCTTGAAGTTCTTTTATCGATTGAATTTTATTATTAGAATTCTGTTCATTCTGTTTGCGAATGATTACTAGATGACTTGTATCAGGCGCTGAAATTTCTTCAGATGCCGTTTGCGAATCACCAATTTCATATAATGCGATCTGTAATACAATTATAATAATAATATGCTTTGGAGCTGGTGTTGAGTACATATCTAAATCTAATACAGTCGTTTACAGTGAGAGGAAGGAGTGCTATTTAGACGGCATTATTTTTTACAAATTTTGCGTAACTCTTGTGTACTCAAAGATAAATAAACATGAATGCACAGATTGATACATGTGTACCACAATACTAATGACGCATGCTTAAAGTCGTGTCTCAGGATGGACTAAGAAAATGAATTTGCATTACTTTCTAATATAATATAAGAACTTATATTCTTTTAAAGCTAAACCATTATAACCAAAGTTAATTCTAGCCATTCTAACCAAGGTTGAGTAAAATATAACCAGAGTAAAATAAAACAAAAAACAATCATTCGCTAATTAATACACTAGAAAACCATTAAATAAATAAATCAAGAATTAATAAAAAGAATTTAAACGAAGCAAAGTTATACGATGTATAACCCCAGATAGTTTTTTTGCAAGAAGCAATTTATAGTTTTTTCGCACGTGTGTGCATTTTGGCAGTATATTTTTCGAGTTTTTTGCTCATTCAAACACTGAACGGGAAGCAAAAAATTGTACAGGCATACGCAGGGAGATCCTCTTTTTGTTGTCATGATGTTTTTTTATGGCCTCTAGACCTAGCGGGCAACTCTTAATGGGCTCAATACACTTGCATTTTGTTATCCTCATATGGTTCAGATATCTTACTGACTTCCTGGCGCCTATGACGATTTTAATGACTTAACGGTTATTAAACTGGTTTTCCTATTTTACTTGAAATAAGCGTTGCTGTCTATGTAAAAATTGTCACCACTACTCTTAGATTGGCTGTTCTTCAATTGAAAGGGAACGCTGAACGCAAGTTTGCTTTCAGGTTAAATATAATTGGAGAACGTCTTATAGTATCATATATTTTCACCGAAGGGTGCAATGCAATATTGTTCCCTAAAATTTCCAACGGATGAAAGAACGTTTCCTATTGGTAGAAACTTTTCACTTCCTATAGATTTACACAGTCATGATTTTTCCAGTAAATAAAATGATAATCATAATATAGCCTTCTCAAAGAATGTATTATCCGAATGTATTATACTGGAATGTATTATCCTAATTCTGAATATTTTAGGGACCCATGGAAAAGTGGTAGTAACTTATTATAGCTTTCCCGTTTTTCTGCAAAGAAAACCTATTTGATGATATTGACGAAACTCCAAAGGAACTGATAAAGTAGCAGCTATTGTTCCATCTTTGTGTTTATAAATGAGAAACTGTTTCTATAGAGGGACAGAAGAAGATTCCCTTGTATTCTGCATGTACTTATGCTCTGCACTGCATGCATTACAATCCATGGACAATAATCTGCAAAATATGGCATCAAAATTTGTTGTCACATTTTATCCATTTATACAGGAACATCAGATACTGGCAAGTTGATAGTTGCAAGTTGACATCCATAACTCTATACTACCCAATTAACTTATAACATTCTTGAAGTGAGAAGGGAAGGCTACATTTCTCTAACTCCTAATGAATCACCTTCTCCTTCTCCACCATTCTTCATTTCATTTGATCTTGTTTTATATATTTGATTTCTAATCCTTCCCATAAGTTCAAACCTTTCCCTTCTTTCCCAAACTTTCCCTCCAGTGCTCTCCTACTTCCTTATCAATGTCACTCCACTCTATTCCTTCACACGCTTTTACCCAATGGCTCCAGTTTTCCTCTTCCATCTCGCATATCCTACATTCTTCCAATACCTATTTCCATATTCCTCAGTTTCACAGCTGAATATTGCAATTATACTTTTATTCCCCATACTTAATCCCGATACTAAATACCTGGCCATTCCCTCGTCCTCCCTGCTCCTCCTATATTGCATGTTGTATTTTGTGCCAAAATGAAACGTAGCTACCTTTTCTATCGTATGCCCCCTTACATGAAATTCATCCTTCCTACATTCTTGCATACCATTACTTTAGTTTCATCTGCATCCACTTCCATCTCCTTATATCCCTATACTTTTTCACCCTTCCAATCACTTCACTCATTTCTTCCATACTACTCGCCATACATACTATATCGTCCGCATAAGTTAGAGACCACACTTTTTTCTACCCATCCTCAGACCACCCGCTTGTCCATTCTTCAAAACCTCCTCCAAATCTAATATGTAAATATTAAACTGATAAGCACTTAGTGGACATCCCTGCCTAACTCCCTTTTTTAAGTCAAAGCAATCTGAAACCTTCTCATTCACTCTCGCCCTAACAAACGCTCCATCAAACAATACATTTATCATCCCTATCGAAATAGCTAGATTCTCCATTCTCTCCCACAATTTCCCTCTCATTATTCTGTCCAATGCAGCTTTAAGATCAACAGAAAGGAGATATAATTTTTTTTTTCCAAATTTCTCTGTTCATAATGTAATTTCGCGTCATAATTTTTCTAACACAAAGTCAGTTCTTTTTCTATGTTTTCAGCTTTAGCCAAGATGGAATAATAACCATATTTTCATATGTACTCTAAAAGGTAATTCATATTCTCAACTATGATGACAGAGTTTAACAAGCAAGATTTAACAAAACGGAATTTTTTTAAAATAAATAAATAAAATATATTAGTGATTGATTATATTAAATTGCATTTAAACATTTATAAGAAAATTAATATTAAATAATTTACCTCTCCACAATGACAAGATCCTAAATTTTCTATAGATCTTAAATTATATTCTGGTATTGTCGCTGGTTCAATTTCCCTGCACGTATATGTTTGAACCATACTTGGTGCAATGTTTCCATTTACTATTGGTGCTGGTATCTGTAAAAATTGTAAAATTATTGATGCATAAGTCAAAAACCCTCATTGACTACTACAGCAAACATACACAGGGTGTGTACTAATAGGGACAGTACTGGTATCTCCAAAAGTAGAAGAGGTGCAGAAATGTTTAAATGGAAAAATGTAGATAATTAAAAATCAAACAAACAATATCAGCATTCAAATTTTCAGGGCCGTATTTGAAATGTTTTCAAATAATTAAATTTTGTACTTTTCTAAAGTTTGCTCTAAATTTTTTCGATAATATTAAAAAACTTTAAAGTAATTTTTTGATGTATAACACTTATGTAATACAACGACACCATCAACATAATTTTTTTAAAGACGACCTGAATTGTTTTTCATCGAATCGTTTCAAAATTTTATTCTAAATACAATCCTGTATGATTAAAAATCATTTGTAATAGTTATTGTTGATTTCAACATTGTTCTTACTTCAAAGCCGGGCCTTCCTTGATTAGTTTCAGTTGCGATATATTTAGTTTAGCAGGACTAACTCAGAAATTTTTAATGAAGTTACGTACTTAATTTTTAGAAGCTTGACAAAAAGTTAATTTAAAAGATTTTTCTCAATGTAATATTATAGTATGTAATAGTGTATGTAGTATTATTTTAACTGCATATACTAAGTTTTACACGGTACACACTACTAGGTATTCAACAGTGTCCTATTCTAATCTCTAGATATAATAATACTTGTGTTGCTAATAACAAGTAGGCTATTACTATATACGAGGTATTACATGGATCGTATAGCCTTACTGATCAGGATACTACGAAGAATAGGTTATAATGGATTCCTTAGGTGAGCAGGACATTGAGAATGCCTCATTCTTAATATATTAATGGTAGTTATTTTAAATCTAGATATAATATCTAATTTGAAAACCACGATGCTTTCTTAATAAGAGGATTAATTGAACATAATCTTTTCCCTAATAAAATAGAGAGATGCGACCATCGTGTTTGCTACTTTGAGAACATATTATTTTTAATAGATGAGTCTAGTAAGAGACGATCAATTTGAAGCGAGTGAGATTCCTCGAATGACCGGATTTGGCTATCGAATCCACCTTCTCGTATCAATAAATTCCGCTATGACCAGGAATCCAACATAACTTGATACTAATATCCTTAAGAAAAGCAAAGAATAGTCTTCTAGAGATTGGATAACACTACGATCATCAGAGAAAATTACTGATTGCTTGAGGTTAAGTGTAAGGTTCAACTCTATACACTTCAGAATAGTCAGAGAAGCCTCCATGCCTAAAATATCAAAAAAATCTAGAACCGACAAATTTATATTAAGAGAATGACAATCCCACAAGTCGAAGGTGAATTTGAGGAAAGTTTCGAACCATCTGTAGAAAATTGGATTGAGAAATAAACCTCAGCGTAGCTTTGGTACCCATAGAGAGGAATATTTAGTGAATATTTTAAAGTGTACCGCTTCATACGGAATACTATAAAGCGGAAACCCCGTGCCACTTCTGTTGAAATTAGTTAATGGATAACCTTTCTGAAGGCCTGAATAAGAGGAGGAGGAGGTATGTTTCTCCGCGAGGAAGAGTTCAATGTAAGTTGGTTTAACGTTTCTATTTTTGAAAAGACAAGTGTCTGGGAAGAACATTTTTTTGAAATATACCGTGAAGTTAGAGTCACTGTTCTCAAATCAAAAGGAGGCTTGGAGGCCTCAACCAGCATCGGTCCTGTTGGATATGATCTCATCAGATCCAGACATATTCTTAGAGCCGAGTACTGAATACTGTTGATTTTGTTCGAGCGAATCATACAAGTAGCTGAGAAAATATGGCTTCCATAGTGTAAAAGGGAGAGAATATACGACTTGTAAAAAATAATCCGAATGGAGGGATCGGTACCTCAATGAACTTTCCTAAGAGACTTTAGAATATTCATTCTCTTCAAGCAGTCTGAGTGCAGATAGACGATGTGAACAAGACGTTTCTTCATCCAGTGTCACATTGGAGGGGTTGTCCTAAATTTCGAAGAAAGCAACCCCGTACTTTTAGTGAGAAGATTGATAGAACCAGTGAGAACGGAACCTTGAGGTAATCCCAGCCATAATTCATTACTTAATGACTCTTCGCCATAAAGGTATATTTTTTGAAAAGATATTGGATTGTATATTGATTTGGTGAAGTGGAAACGATAGTTCATCATATGTAACATTGAGCATAAGATAAGGATTGACATAATCGTAGGTTTTATTGATATTCAGGCATATACTACGGGTGTGTTCCTTATTAATAAATCCTTTTTTATATCGGTGTATAGTACAGATAGACAATTCGTGGTTTGTCCCTCTTTTCGAAATCCAAATTGATAATTATGGAGTAGCTTGTTATTTTCAATCCACCAGTCCAATCAGCTCGTTATTTTCAATCCATCAGATAGAGCGATTGGCTGATAGCTAAGACGAGACAAAAAATCTTTTTCACGTTTAAGAATTGGAATAATCATGAAAAGGCTCTAACATTTTTGTTTCATTAGAGATTATAATTGTCTTATATATGTTTACTAGTAATAAAAGCATATATTTCGGGAGATGTTTAACCATAGAATACGAAATGGCGTCTATCTCTGGTGACGAATCTACCAGATTATTTAGAATGTGGCAAGTTCCTGATATTTGATGGGATTGAGTAAACAATGGGATTGCTATAACTTTTTTTCCATAGATCTGAAAGATTAGAATTCCTCGATAACGATTCGCAAAAATTGACAAAGTATTCCTTTTTTTTTGGCGAATAGTTCTTCTAACACGTCTATACGCTTAGAATTTAGATAATATTCAACAGCCTTTTTCTTTTTTAAAATCTTCTGTAGATGAAATGTCTTCTGTAGGTAGAATTTAAAAGATTCATAATTTGGTTCTATTGAATTTGAGGCATCTTTCTGAAGGAAGAAGTTGCTACAATCAGACCAGTCTGCTTGTTTAAAGTTTCGTTTCTTTTGACAGCAAACAGTGTCAATATGCTAATTTAAAGACCAAGAAAACATATTCATCATAATGGGATAGTGGTCGCTGCCGTACGGGTCGCTGCCGTACAAGTAATCTCAATTGCAATTTTTTTTTTGTAAATATTTCATGGAGAAAATAAGGTTTGTGTACAGTAACACTTTCCTTGCTATTGGTATTGAGGTATTCAAAACTTAGTGGATTAGTTATGGCGAGAAAGTGTATATTTTGGTCCGATTTTTACTCAAATTTAATACATCCAAAGATTATGTTGCAGTTAATAGTATGCAGTATGTGAGCCTTTTATTTAGTTTAATAACTTTACAATTATCAGATGTTTCATTTTATATAGGGTTTCGTATGAATCTCTCTCAAATAGAAAATAAATACTTCAATAGTTCCAATACTTGAGTGTGAGCCTTATACCATATGTGAATAGTGCATATAGATTTGAATAGCAAAATAACATGCCCGAACTTTTTAATTGCTGTGAGCATGTAATTGTTACTATTCAATGAACGAAAATTTTCAGCATATTTTCTACATCCTGCCTAATATAGTTTATCTTTCGGTGAAAAAACTATTACTTGGCGAACGGGAATTGGACATTTGAATTTTTATATCTTTAAATATTAGCGGAGTGGACGGCTAATTTTAACTAAACTGTTTCATAGTTGTTTTTTTTAATCGATAAATTTTTCCAGTACGGCTTTGAAAATTTGAATGCTGATGCCCGTTCTTGTTTATTTCTATTATTATATGCATGTTTCTATCTCTTCTACCCTAGCTCTGTCTCTGTCTCTTCTTAATTTACTAACTATGTTTCATTGTTCAAAGTAAGACATGAATTTTTGCTTTTTGTGATATCACAAAATTTTCTGGGTCTAATTTTAATTATTTACTTTTATTTTTCGGTTGCCACTTTTGTTGACTGGACAGACATACGAGGGAGGTTTGATATAAATCTAGCCTTCGATAGATGGCGTTACGTAACAACGAACACAATATTGGTTTTGACATCTGCCATTCAACAAATGACGCCTGTCAAAATTTGAAGCAAAAAGAACAATAAGTTGGGTTTTTACAGCGTCGCAAGCAAGCAACTTTGTTTTTTGCGAAAAATGGAAAAAGTCGAATATCGTTCAGTGAATAAGTTCCTTCACAAGAAATGCAGAAATCTAAGCCGAACAGGATGCTGTTGACGGCGAGCCTGCACCGTCGCTAGCAACAGTTAAATTTTGGAAAGCTGAATTTGGTCGTGGTCGTATGAGTGATTTTGATGATGACCACCCAGAGGTCTCAAATATCTTCACTACATCAGAAATCGTCAACAAAATCGATCATATGATTATCGAAAACCGTTGAATTAAAGTCAGCATGCCAGTAGAAGCTGCAAACATATCAACTGAGCGTGTACCCGCCGTCATTCAGAAACATTTGGATATGAAAAAGTTATCTGCTCGATAGCTGCCGTTTTAACTCATTATAGACCAAAAACGCACAAGTGTGGCGGATTCGGAAAAGCTTTTGGCGAAGATAGAACGTGATCCGAAGTATTTTTTTTCGTATATACGTCACTCTGATGAAACGTGGATCCGTTACTACACACCGGAGACGAAAGAACAGTGGAGGCAAAGGATAAGATCATAACTGGCGATAACTACGCAGCATTACTGGGCCGTTTCTAGGCCGAATTGAAGAAAAAATGCCCTGGTTTGGCTTGCAAAAAAGTACTCTTCTATAATGACAACGCACCCCCTCACTAATTGACCACCACATCAGTCTTCACCAGATCTAGTCCCTTGCGATTTCTTTCCGTTCCCAAACCGAAACAAATTCGTAGACGTGATCGGCACCCCATCTTTCATATACTGGAATTCCTACGCTTTGTTATATCTGGCATAAAATAAAAATTGAACCTATTCATTTTAACTGTCATCTTATAACTCGTAAATTCAATTTGCACAATAAGGCAATGGCTCGGAAGACGCCGTTTTGCAACAAACGACGAAGTGATGACCGAAACGGTGAGTAGTTGGAAGTTTCGGTCACCACTTCATC